>JAVTVY010033818.1:0-137293 GCA_036873755.1 Hanleya hanleyi | reverse complement strand
AATGATAACATTTGCAGAGAATCGGCCTATTTATATAACAATAAATATTTTACAACTAATCTTTACATAATTTGTGACGAGACGTATTTTCCACAAAATACTTAAGTTTTAGAACCCAAGCAGCTGAACTCGCGGATCAGTACACAGGCTCTGCTTTACTTTCCAAGGTCTCGCATGCATGCAGATTAAGAGATAGAACAGCGACCAAAGAAACTATTCAAGTAGCTGAACTGACGGATCACTGAACACAGGCTCTGCTTTACTTTCCAATTAAGTAAAACAATTGAGCCTAAACTTGCCATACACATGCCATACACATTGTCCATCATTTCACGATGGAGGGGATGTTCATGAATTGGTACACAACTGGAGTGGATGAAGCATGGCAAGGAAAGAATAATACATATCGGAAGGAAATACCAGGCGAGCTCTTTGGTAGCCTTGCTGTATATGTAGGCCTACATTTTTCAATCGATGTCAAATCCTCCTACATATATGTATGTAACATTGACACATTTTGTGTCTAAAAAAATTAACAAAGAGTACGGTCAGTCTGTCACTTCATTCTTCCGATCACAGAAATCCTTGTATTTTAAATACTTGATACATTGAGAAAGTGACATTGTGCCGTGCACCCAAAAAAAAAGAGAAATCCTTCTAGTTGATCAATTGAGAAAGTTTAATTGAGACATTCTGCCGTGATAAAAAAAAAACGAGTACAAGGCCATAATTTTCATTGTGCCATTCTGCCGTCTTCCCCAAATAAGGGAGACTACGGTCATTCTGCCGCTTCATTCTGCCGGCCACAGTAATAGTCCTATTTGTAAATACTTGATAAATTGAGAGAGCTTCATTGTGCCATAGTGCCGTCGCCAAAATAAAGAAGGCCTACACGGCCACGATTTTCATTCTGCCATTCTGACGTCTCCCCCAAAACAGACAGCATACGGCCATTCTGTCGCTTCATTCTGCCGGTCACAGAAATACTCCTTGTTCAATGTCCATGTATCACGGTCTCCACCCACCACCACCCACCCACCCTATTAAAGTTGAATGCCATTAAGGAGAGGATATCTCTCTCGTGCTTCCTTACATGAAGTATGGACCGCGCCTCGCCAGTGACCGCTTACATATATACTCGCCTATTCACAAGGCGCTGGACTGATTCGGCGTCCAGAGTAAAATGGACTGATGGTGGAACTAGTTGCTACGCTAGACCTTCGCCAGCGCAGGCACTTGGGGAATAAAATACTTGGGTGTCTTTCAGTGACCGATATATAAATTCACTCACAGTAATACATCGCATACACCGCTAGGAAGCTTACATGGTTAGACTATCACAGCACTTCAGGATGGTAGTTCGTCCAAATTGTAGAATTGTATAAATATACTTTCTGGATAGTAGTCCGTCCAATTGTAGATTTGTATAATAAATGTTCACTTCACAGCACGATAGTTGAGCTATAAAAATGTTGAGTGGTTCCTAATTGACTGTATATTAATATGTACTCCGTAAGGAGGTGCCTCTCTCATAGGGGAAAATTACGAACCGAACTTGAACTTCAACATAGCTCTCTAGATTAGATTTGTATCTAATACCGCTTATGCCGGTACTAGGGGCCGTGTGGTCATGCAATCCAAGTTGCCACATGAACAGGTACAATAAAAGCGTACCGGAGATAGAACGCATATCACGAATCGTTAGATTCCTGGTATATGCTTTAGAATAGGTTGACCAGAAGATTATACTGTGAAGTCATGTGGCTCTGTCAGTATGTCGGTACCTCTTCCCACTTTCCTTATATGCGTTGTAATTTTTACCTGTATATTGCGAGATTCTGCTGGTAGACGTTTCGTCCCCGAGGCCCGCCCCTTGTACAGACCTTTTGGTCTTTGATATATGTTGGCATTGTGGGAAATTGATGCTGGGTCGACATCGAGCCTTACAGACTAGTTTCTTGTGTTAAATGCCGTCATTTTCATCTGACGACGATACAGATCACCAATCCCCAGTGTACGAGTTGTCACAGCGACACAGATCACCAATAACCAATATACGAGTTGTCAGAGCATTTCCATCATAGCTGTCTACACTGTAAAAACGGCCAATTTCAGGGAGTAAATGTTCAACCTGTTATCAGTTCAACGTTGAACCAATTTTTAATGACAGTAAACGTTTACCCGGAATCTGGTTGAACGTTTTCAGTTCGAATTCAAGCATATATTGATACTTGCATGGAGGTAAACGTTGAACCTGTTATTGGTTCTTCTTTCAACCTATAACTGGTTCTACGTATAACCACATGATACTAGCTTGGGCGTAAACGTTGAACCTATTATTGGTTCTACGTTCAACCTATAACTGGTTATACGTTCAACCACATGAAACTCCGTGCATGGTAAAACGACACCAACATGACCGAAACAATGGGATATGAATGTCTGAGAACAGGGAGTAATTTTCTTATTAATATTAAGTTAAATTCTGCAGACTTTTCCAAATAAACCATGTGGTTATGCTTAAAACTGAATGTCCAAGTCGTTAATAACGCGTGTCGATTTGGGAAACTTCGCTGTTATGCACTTATTTTGATGGCATATTACTATTTTCGCTCATAAAATAGCCTATCAACAGTCAGAAACAATCATAGAAGTTATCAAAAATGAAAGACGTATTACTGTTGTGTGGGTCAAAATTATTCTCGACCGAGTATACGTTCAACTGTTTTTCGGTTCAACGTATTTCCCGCCCTCGTTATTGTTTTTCCCGCGGTGGTCGTCCAAAGAACCACTTTTTGGTTCAACGTTCAACTGGACTATGGTTCAACTGGTCATCGGTTATCGTCCTTCGTTTTATGAAGCGCCACCTACTGGATTGCAGTGTGAGGAGGAGAGAGAACGTGTGGTGTTGTTGGCAGCTTAACAATGAACATTACTCGTCCCGTTACATCTGTTTTCTGGTAAGTAATATGGACAAACAATTGTTTGAACTGAATACGTTACGCACAGATATCTCGTCCCCGTTGCTTTCGCTTTATGTTTTGAAATCGAAGCTGTGTCGAAAACTGGGCTATGCTTCATTGTTCATTCTCCGTTCATTTATTCATTGCGTGAAAGAATTTTGCTGTCTGTTGTCTGTTTTAATATGTCATTGATATAATTTACTGTTACCACTTGGCGGTATTTTGCAATTTCCAATCACTTATTACATTTAGCATGTCGTTTTTCCATACCAGTTGTGGATGAGTGCAATCTAAGGCCCTTACAGGCTATATAATTTCCTATGTATTTCCAAAAAAGAATTAATTAAACTGTCACTATATCTGCATAGGTCAACAGCTATATACATATGGATACCAGTAATTATCAGCCGCGTTGTCCACAAAAATACTTGCAATACGCTTTGTGGCTTGTTGAACTCTAAGGTCCTTGCAAACTACTATGCATGTTATAATCCTATAATAATTCAAAACATCTATTAACATTCAGTCACCCCTCAATTTTGCCTGAAATTCTAATCAGTCCAATGAATTTATAATAGTTACATAATGTCGTAAGACTGTATCAAATGTTGGCAACATTTTGTGTCCAATGGGGTAATATCATGTCAACATTGTGTAACTGTTTATCCAGTGATCAAGTGAGAAGTGTAGCTGCCCTAGTGCCTGATCGACGAAGAAGTCATTTTGATGTTTATGAAATACACCATGATGGATGACAAGTAGTACCGGTAAGTGAATACATTACAAGGACACAGTCAAAGGAAATTTGAGAAGTCATTGATAAGACTTGATAAATGATACATCATAACTGTACCATGTATTACCACATAACCCCCCACCCCCAGCATGCCCACTACATAACCCCTCCCCCCCACCATGCCCACTACACACACATCCAGTTAGGGGGGAGGGGGGTGTCAAGAGGCAAATGGATGAGATTTACAAACATGCAACATAGGGTGGTAGCTACCAAATTAGTATACTATAATATCCATGTTAGTAATTATGATTTTTTTTCCAATCCAGATAAGGGGGCATGGTGGTAAAGTGTGTGTGGGGGGGGGGGGGGGGGGGGGGGTGGTGAAAATATATACTATTTTTATGTGGCAAGACCATGTGGGATTGATTTCATGAGATATTCCCGAGGCAGGGTGGTGGCATGAGAAATTGCCAGGGGTTGCGAGGGGCCGAGTGAGTGAGTGCTTGTCATGAAAATCGGGATATTTCCCCCAACCTTTATGAATAAATTAGTTATATTAGATCTTACTCCATTTAATATTTTCTCCTACAGAAAGTGTAACAGGGAGAAGGTCAGAAAGAAGCCATTTGTTTGAGTCTGACTGTTGGAGGAAGATGAAGGAGGCGACAGTGTATATGGCTCCCACAGAGTGAACATCATCATCTTGTGATGGATTTTATCACGATTGAAGATGTAAGGAATAATCTGTCATTTTCAATGCTAATAATCAGATATATGATGCTCACAAGTGATTTTCGCAAGTGACAAGTAAAAAGAAAACTGACTTGTCGCCTGCGACAACAAAGCCATAAAGTGCCGTTTTTATTTGTAACAGATATATACTTCGCCTAACAAAACAATGTGTGTAGCATAGTTTCCGCAGGCCTCGAAGTTGATAAAATTTATGTGATTTCATGGCCCGTATGACCGATGTCGTTGTTGTGACTGTCGTTTTGAAAACCGCTCTCCTGTGCGCGAAGATAGAAAATAACCATGTGACAAGTCGAGTGATTATGGTACGCGCGATTTCATTAGTCTAATAACTCCATCCAGCCAATCAGCATAGCTGATAGAATCTGAATGCAGCCTAGCGATAACACGGTTGGTCATGGTGGTTCGGTCATTTTGGTTGAATAGAGCGTTAGTGGCAACTATTCTTCGACAGTAATATGGATCGTTTTCTGAAACGTCGGAATGAAATCCCAGTCACAAGAAGGCAGAACAATCAAGAATTTCTTGCCAAAAATTATCCGTCGAAAGAGTGACTCACATGATATTGAAAACATTCTTTCCCTTGTAAAAATACTGGTTCTACTGTCTGTCACAGATAATATATCCGGCGGTATTTCGGAGACAATTGATCGGGGGATATTGAAACTTCACACAGGAAATAAAATAAAAAGTGCTAATTTCATTCCAAAGTATCAAGAAAATCCTTCCAGTAGTTCTCAACAAATCGCGAAAACAGCAATTAGATGGGAGATTTGTAGGTTATTTTTTGACGCCATGACACCAAGTCTGCATGTTATATAACATTGGCAGGTCAATGTCATCGTAGCCCCAAAATAACATGGTAGGTATTGGTGATTTTCGTCAATTCCCAGATTAATTACATATGGGGGAATTTTTTTTTTAAGTTTATATACTGTGTGAAGTTTTAAAGCTGTACGATAAATTTTCTGTGTATTGCAAAACTCGGGGACAAATTACAAAAATCGGCAGACGACGCTGATTATCCTAATTACTTTCCTTCACCTAAGCCAATCAAAATGGTAATTTGTCTGTATACATGGTGTAGTCTGTCTGTCTGTGTATTCTACTACCCAAATAAATACACTAAAAGAATAACAGAACAAAGTCTGAATCTAATTGGTTGTTCTATTTCATGAAAAATTAGAACACGGTTATATAAGGAAGTCAAAACTTGGTAATATTTTGAGACAACTACTGTCAACAAGGTGACAAGTAAAAAAAAATAGTCCCTTGTCACCTGGGACAAGTAAAGTTTTACAAACATTTCAACCCCTGTAGAATGGTACTTACAAATGTAAGCTTATATTGACAGGATAGTGAAGACAAATTATATTGCACAATTCTTTATTTGTTTAATAGGACCAACTGCTTGCAAGAAAGATCAGAGACACGTCACAGTGCGGATCATTACATTACAGGGTTTCGGATGATACATTACAGGGTTTCGGGTGATGGTGGAAGTGTGTGCATTATTTCATAACTTGGACTATGTGAAATAATTGGTCTCTGACATGCCTGCATCACAAGATAATGGCTACCGGTATCATTGGATGTGACAGAAAAGATGAAATGGTAATGTGATACAACAAATATTCAGGCTAAAGCTGTGGTACCATATTACATATACAATGTAGAAGAGGAACAAAATGGAACTGTGTTGAATCTTCACCATTCCTGAACACCCTTACAAAAAAATCAACCACAATGGCCGGCATACTACTGGTGATAGAAAAGTGACACCATCGTATGCAAACAAAGTCTCATTACTGTGATAGAATGATGAACAATGTGGATATACCTGTAGCCCTCTCATCTGTTGAAGCAGATGGCCCAACATAACACTCTGCAGCTACATGTAGATGAGAAGACAAGGGTGTTGTTTACTATGAATTAACTGTGATGTTGAATACAAGAAAACAATGCAACACTCGATATATCACAAATCATCGATACATGACGAATAATTGACTTCAGATACAAAAGTCAATGTCTGACCACCATTACATGTACTCTGTACAGGAAGGTGGATATAAATTTTTATTTACCATATTATGACTCTGTATGTCCCAGATCATTAATACATTGTGTAATATAATTTGACTCGGGTACATAAGTCACTGTGTGAATTCTGACCACTTATACTCTTTGTAGGAAGGTCTTACACACTTCAACTGTGTATTTAGGTCCCATAACTAAACTTTGATAAAATGCAATTAGCTAGCTCACTCAAACTAAACTGTGATAATGTGCAATTAACTGGCTCTCTCAAATACCCCTGATCAGTGATAGGTTGGACACACATAAACTATGTAAGTATGTCCCATTACTAAACTGTGATAAAATGCAATTAAATAATTCTCTCAATCATCCCAGATCAGTGATGTTAAATACATGTACTCGGAATACATAGGTCGCTGTGTGAAGTCCGATCACCTATACTCTGTGTAGGAAGGTTGGACACACATAAACTATGTATATAGGCCCCAACTAATATGTGATAAAATGCAATTAGCTAGCTCACTCAAATCATTGATATTACATGTACTCAGAATACATAGGTCGCTGTGTGAAGTCCGATCACCTATACTATGTGTAGGAAGGTTGGACACACATAAACTATGTATGTAGGTCCCATAACTAATCTGTGATAAAATGCAATTAACTAGCTCACTCAAATCAGTGATATAACATGTACTCAGAATACATAGGTCGCTGTGTGAAGTCCGATCACCTATACTATGTGTAGGAAGGTTGGACACACATAAACTATGTATGTAGGTCCCATAACTAATCTGTGATAAAATGCAATTAACTAGCTCACTCAAATCAGTGATATTACATGTACTCAGAATACATAGGTCGCTGTGTGAAGTCCGATCACCTATACTATGTGTAGGAAGGTTGGACACACATAAACTATGTATGTAGGTCCCATAACTAATCTGTGATAAAATGCAATTAACTAGCTCACTCAAATCAGTGATATAACATGTACTCAGAATACATAGGTCGCTGTGTGAAGTCCGATCACCTATACTATGTGTAGGAAGGTTGGACACACATAAACTATGTATGTAGGTCCCATAACTAATCTGATAAAATGCAGTTAACTATCTCACTCAAATATCCCAGATCAGTGATATTACAATACATGTACTCGGAATACATAGGTCGCTGTGTGAAGTCCGATCACCTGTACTCTGTGTAGGAAGGTTGGACACACATAAACTATGTATATAGGTCCCAACTAATATGTAATAAAATGCAATTAACTAGCTCACTCAAATCATTGATATTACATGTACTCAGAATACATAGGTCGCTGTGTGAAGTCCGATCACCTATACTATGTGTAGGAAGGTTGGACACACATAAACTATGTATGTAGGTCCCATAACTAATCTGTGATAAAATGCAATTAACTAGCTCACTCAAATCAGTGATATAACATGTACTCAGAATACATAGGTCGCTGTGTGAAGTCCGATCACCTATACTATGTGTAGGAAGGTTGGACACACATAAACTATGTATGTAGGTCCCATAACTAATCTGTGATAAAATGCAATTAACTAGCTCACTCAAATCAGTGATATAACATGTACTCAGAATACATAGGTCGCTGTGTGAAGTCTGATCACCTATACTATGTGTAGGAAGGTTGGACACACATAAACTATGTATGTAGGTCCCAAAACTAAACTGTGATAAAATGCAATTAACTTGCTCACTCAAATATTTCAGATCAGTGATATTAACAGACAATTATGCCATATGTATACAGTAATATTTCATCATACAGCAGTAAGCTAAAAAAAGTTAATAATAATCATGATAATCATTTTGCATCTTGAAGTTTTCATTCCTTAGATGAGGAGTGTTATGAGTCTAACATCAGTTGAAAAGGAGGCATCAAACTTATTGTAGGTGGTACCATCTTGGATGTTACTAAACCTCCCCAGACTCCCTTCCCCATTATTGTAACCCCTGTTACTTGTGGTTTCTGTGATTCATGAATTGGTAGAATTCAATGTTTACATATTAGCTTTTCATATCTTTAGTTGTTCATTTGATTGCAAACAGTCTAGTGTTTATTTAGAGCATTCATAAAGTTAGACCGCGGTTCACAGTTCCTTATTCGTCATCCAGCGACTCATAGCCGCACCCCAAGCAGCGCCCCCTGGCGTCAGATTTGGGATACAAATATGCAAAGATATCGATACCACATGAACTCTTGTATATAGATGAAGCTAGGTATTCGTATTGTTAGAAATCAGATCTGTTATTAGATTATATCCGAATATGATTTAAATATATTAATTTTATTTCAATTAGTGTGTATTTGTTGATGTATGTTCTGAAATATCCTTCACTTTCTTACAGGTTGATATACTTTTCACTGATGACTGCAAGAAATAACACTGGGATGTAACTTGGTTGCTCATATGTTTCCGATGTATTTGCAAGAATTTAGAATTTAACTAAATCTGCAAATACATGTACAATTTGCACCACAACAATCCAGTGCAGATTTCATTTAAATCTGCATCTGGATGAAAAACATTGAACCTGAATCTGGTTATACGTTGAACCAGTAATTGGTTATAGGTAACACCAAGTTTTGGTTCAGGGTTTTCCATGGTTAAACGTTGAACCAGAAACTGGTTCAACCTTTACCTTTCAGTTCAACGTTACACCTTTTCGTGGTTGAACGTTTAACCTCATTTCAGTTCAACGTTAAACCTTGATGTGGTTGTACGTTTAACCTTGATGTGGTTGTACGTTGAACCTATTTCTGAGAAAACATTGAACCTGAATCTGGTTATACGTTGAACCAGTAATTGGTTATAGGTAACACCAAGTTTTGGTTCAGGGTTTTCCATGGTTAAACGTTGAACCAGAAACTGGTTCAACCTTTACCTTTCAGTTCAATGTTACACCTTTTCGTGGTTGTACGTTTAACCTCATTTCAGTTCAACGTTGAAATTTGCTTGGTGCTACGTTGAACCAGTTTATGGTTGCAACCGAGTTACATCCACTTTATGGTTGAACGTTTACTCAGCGTTTTTACAGTGTAGATTTGTATCTAATAGCGCTTATGCCGGTGCTAGGAACCGTGTGGTCATGTCATCCAAGTTATCACACGAACAGGTAGAATAAAAGCGTACCTGAGCTACAACACATATCACGAATCGTTAGATTCCTGGTATATACTTTAGAATAGATTGACCAGAAGACTGTACTGTGAAGTCATGTGGCTCTGTGAGTATGTCGGCACCTCTTCTCACTTCCCTTATATGCCTTGTAACTTTTACCTGTGGATGGCGAGATTCTGTTGGTGGACGTTTCGTCCCTGAGGCCCGTCCCCTGCACAGGCGTTTTGGTCTTTGATATATGTTGGCATTGTGGAAAGTTGATGCTGGTCGACATCGGGCCTTACAGACGGGTATTTTGTGTTAAATGGATCACCAGATCACCAATCCCCAGTGTACGAGTTGTGACAGCGACACAGCTCACCAATTACCAATATACGAGTTGTCAGAGCATTTCCATCATAGCTCTCTAGATGTGTATGTAGTACCGCTTATGCCAGTGCTTGGGGGCTGTGTGGTCATGTCATCCAAGTTCCACATGAACAGGTACAATAAAATGGTACCTGAGATACAACACAGATCACGAATCGTTAGATTCCTGGTATATGCTTTAGAATAGGTTGACCAGAAGATTATACTATGAAGTCATGTGGCTCTGTCAGTATGTCGGTACCTCTTCCCACTTCCCTTATATGCGTTGTAATTTTTACCTGTATATTGCGAGATTCTGCTGGTAGACGTTTCGTCCCCGAAGCCCACCCCCTGTACAAACCTGTTGGTCTTTAAAATATGTTGGCGTTGTGGGAAGTTGATGCTGGGTCGACATCAGGCCTTACACATCTTTTGTGTTAAATGCCATTATTTTCATCTGCCGACGATACAGCTCACCAGTCCCCAGTGTACGAGTTGTGACAGCGACACAGCTCACCAATTACCAATATATTAGTTGTCAGAGCATTTCCACCATAGCTCTCTAGATTTGTATCTAATACCGCTTTAATGCCGGTGCTAGGGGCCAGTTTCACAACTTGGGACTCTGTCCCAACACACTACTTGGAAAAACCGGTGTCAGAACTCTCAATTTTACCCAACTGTGGCTGACAAATTAAACATTCTGTACTATTCTTCAGTTTTTTGTTCCAAAACCAACATCCATGGTACTTTGGTCAGAAAGGCACTCCGACCAGTTCAACAGTTCAATGCTTTAGTAGTGTATGATGGTCCGAGATCATCTGGGAAAATAATGGGAATTGGACCTGTATTTATAGGCAACACTCATGAGTATTCATAAGGTACAGTACCAAAAGATGCAATCAGAGGTTTGATTGGCTCAAACAGAAAATACTATAGAAGCTCAGACCACCCATCATATGAATATTCATGAGCATAAGAAAAATTGCGAGAAGATGGCAGTTATAAAAAATACAGGAATTTATTTCCTCATACAAATTTTAAACAATTCATTTCTGACAGGAATATTTAGAAAAGGGGGAACAACTTGATACAGTTAAATTTAGCATTCTCAAAATTTCAAGTTAGGTCCCTTAGGTTTACTCTCCACGCAACAAATAGAGGGAACGATTGTCGCAAGGTGACGAGAACGTCAGGCGGCATTTACCGAAAACGGCGGTAAACATGCCTGTAAATGAACAACAACGACGAGCGAGTTCGTCACATCTCACGAAATTCGGCAAAATATCGCACTAACGATCGATAATAACCATAAACAGTAAGTAATATTAACTCTGAACATGGGAATTTTATTGTTTAAGTATCGTTGCAAGGTGAAAATGGTATTTACGATCGAAAACATTTGTCAAAATGAGCATGTCTAGACAATATACAGCGAAGGAATATATCAAATTTCAAAGATAAATAACTATAACTTACGTTTGAACGAGTTTGGGGTCTTTCCTGCCTGTACTGATGTCACAATCGTAACGTACTCCAATAAATGATTTGTAAATATATAGGGTTAAACACGCAGCACCTTGGGGGTTAATCCGGTGCTGATGTAGTTAGTTCATGTCGGCGTATATGAGCTGACTTAATAGCGTATGGAACGTTCATTCATTCATTCATTCATCCATTCATTTCTTCATGTGACCGTCACCAATGTACCCATGTTAACTGACAGTCTTTTGCAGCCTCTTCGCGTCGAGTGTGGTTTAAACGTGTCGCGCTATATGGAGCGTTTTAGTCCGACATCTCGACTGACGGTGGACCTGCATATTTTGATATAGGGGTTTTCTTGCTAAATACGTGCGAGAAATAACTTTTCTTATTGTAATGTCCATTAGTTAAAATAGCGTCGGTTTAGAAGTCCGGTTCTGAGAAATCGTGCTCTTTACCGTGCCTGGAACGGATCGTGGCATTCACGCCAGGTTCGACGACGGATGTCATATCTGCCGTTCTGTCTTTCCAGGTAAGGTTATTTATTCTCGTTGTTGAAGTATGCTATTTTCTCTTTAGCATCTATTTTTCAACTTAATAACGTAATATCGCATTGACGTTGCCAATTAGGATATGAAAATTGTATGATTAACTTCCTTTATGGCATTCACGCCAGGTTCGACGACGGGTCTCATATCTGCCGTTCTATCTTTCCAGGTTTTCACAACCCGAACCAATGTACAGTGCGTCGATGCCACCGATCACCTGTCATTGAATCGCCAACCTCTAGATACGTCTTCGAGTTTTCATTTTCACCCGCCCTGCACGAATATACCACGTGACAATGGCGCCCAACGTGGGGCGGGCGTATGAGACGTATCTGTTGTCATTGGAAGTTGAGAGCTCTGCGAAAGATTTGTCCTTCATCGATTGTATCCACCTACACTGTTTCTGCAATCGTCCAAATCAATTGGTGTTGTGGTGATTGGCCAATTGAATAATTGGTGTGTTGTGCCGTGTCAGAATTTGCTGTGTTCTTTCATACGAGGCTGTTTCGGTGATTACATAATCAGTGAATAATCATTCTATGGGCCCATCGCGATACGGGTTAGGACAATTTTCGGTGTGCTGACTATTTATTGAAACGCGTGTTCGCAATGAACAATTGAATATCCAGCTACTTGGGAGTTGCCGAGACTGTTGTATGCTGAACTGAATATAAATATATATCAATTTGTATTGTATTATTGCTGTTTCTATCCTGTATGCGGCATGCAAATATCGGAAAGTTGCTTGAATGTTTTTGTTAATTAGTTAGTGCTATGTCCGAAATTAGGTCGGATTTTCGCTCCTTGTGGGAGGTCAAAATGGAATAAAGGTAGACCGTCTACAGAGTGAATGGTAGAATATGATGCATTATCAGGTTCGTTAGAGATTGTGTAATCTTATTATTATTATAGGTAGATCTAGGTAAGTGTTCACTGATTGACTGACCTGTGGACTTAGTCCATGGGCCAGAGTCGAAACTGGTACCACCTGAGGTTTTGTGTTTTTTGAAGAGGTATATGTCTGTATATGTTTATCCATATGTGATAACCGTTGCAGATCGGTAGCTTTTGGGTAGTATACCATGCCTTTTCAACCCTACCCCTTTCCCAGTTCTAAATCCAAACTTGAGGGGTGGGGTATGGTCCCTGGAATATTTTTCTTATACTTCCCTCTAGAGATCTAAAACTTCGCACACTTCGGGCAGAGGTACTATTCTATTGAAAGAGGCAAACATTGTCACATAATCATTTGGTGACGTCACAGTGACGTAATAACCCAGTGAGCAGTTTATTGTCTCTTTTTGGTCCATTTTCAAATTGATTTTTTTAAATTCTGCTGGTGCCACTTTGCATAGTAGATTCGATTCATGTTCAGTGAAGAGGTATTTCTATGTAGATGTTAGCCATATGTGATAACAGTTGCAGATCGGCAACTTATGGGTAGTTATAGCACACTTTCGGAACCTAACCCCGCCCCCATTCTTAACCCAAATAATTATATGGGGGGTGGGTTATGGTTCCTCGCATATTTTTATCATCCTTGCTGCTAGAGGGCTGAAATTTTCCACACACTACGTTTAGGTCCTTGTTTATAGAAACCAGTAAACATGAATTAACAAAATCCCTTGAGGACGTCACTATGACGTCATAAAACTGGAAATCGGTTTTTGCCGGCCGTTTAGTCCATTTTCAATACATACTTCCTATTCAGTTGCGCCATTTAAGGTAGCAGATTCCATCAATGTTTCCTAAAGTGGTATTATTATGTAGTTGTTACCCATAGGTTATAACCTTGAAGTTCAGTAGCTTATAGGGTAATTATAGCTCATTTTATGAAACCTGGCCTTATCCTCACTCCAAGCCAGACGTTGGATGACGGGGTATGGCCCACCAGATATTTTCTTTAAATCTATGTCTAAAGAGCTAAACGATTATACCCTATACATTTTAGTCCTATGCTATTTTAAAATGCTAAATAAACTGATAAAACGTTTAATTACACCATCGTATCTCGCCAGAGTAACACATATATACATGTCTTTTATCTCTTTCATTATAAGTGTGAGCTGGATGGGGTTATTTGCCATTTGGGGTGATTGAGGACAGTTATATTAAAATGATAATATCCCATCGATTAAATAATAGTAGGTTCTCCGATGCAAAAACATGCCAAACGATGGGGGAGCGAATGAAAATTTAACTCATAGTAGTGTTGCGTAAAAATGAACTGTCGATCTAGTTTTGGTATTTTGTGTTGACAATTTCTACTCGACAATGAGTACATTTCCTGTGCAACATGTATCATGATTGTTGAGTGTCCATCCCAAATACATACTGGCAACTTGGTAATATCTCGCCCCAGCTTGAGAACTTGAATGTGTGTTAAGAACGGAACCAGAATCTTGTTGCCAGGAGTAGAATATCGAATATGTGGCAGGAGTAGATTGATAACATCAGCGTGGGCGATTGAAAGCACAGGCGAGTTTTCAACGTCGGTTACTTTACCACTGCGTTTCGGTGTGGTATTAAATAGGGTACAGTCAGTGGATGAAAGAGACAAAGGGATTGTATAAGATTTAACCACCAAAGCCACAAAAATTCAAATCTGGAGACTTCTGTTCAACTCAATAAAATGCGTATGACCGGTTTTGTCAGCTGGAAATCGTTTCTAACCATAATTGCATGGTATGTGATGTAAAATGGATACCGGTATCAACTATTGAACCAATCCGGTATCGGCAATTGTCAACAGTAATGAGGAGGCTGCATGAAGATTTTAGTATATGACCCATATGAACGTTCAACCAGATTTGATGATATGAAACGAACATCCTGATATCTTCAATTTCATTCATTCGAAACTGTTGTCAAATTTCCTTGCATAAAATACTACCTTGCTATGCCTTCGAGTTATTAGTGTTTTGTGAATAAGGGCTTTCGATTATTGATGCAGAAATTCCCAGAGTGTTATACACGATAGTATCACCATCACAAATCTCCATAACAGGTCATGACTGTATGCAGGAAAATGTGTAATTAGGGTAGGTTGGAGTGATGATCCTGGAGTTTTAATGATGCAGGGACCATTCATCATTTATATAATGGTGTATGGTTATCTGAATAGCTAAACCTGTCAGACACGATTTCAAAAGATTTAGCTACATTCAACTTCCAAACAATATTTACAAACTGCCTGGTCATCCATGTGCTTAATTTTAAGGCAAATCATTTCATCATAATGGCATATGGGCAGTTACTTTGAGTGGAAGTCAAATAATTTCTCAACATTGTTATCGAACTATCGGTCTCTGCAGCTGACGATGTAGGCATACTCTCTACATCAACGCTGACATTTTCTCATGTTCTACCAAAGATGTTAGCAGGATATATGATACTCCCTTTCAGCAACCATCCCAGGCAAGCAGGGTCACAGCCTGTTAGTCCAGTTTCAGGTTTGCAGCATTTCACTATCGAGTATCGGCTTCAATCCGATTGATGACGGAGCCTATGATGACGTTACCACGTATGCCTGATTCCCTCAACATTTTCGTTTTCATTTGGACCAAAGTTATACATCCCGGTACGAATCATCATCGCGAATACCATGGTCTATTTTAACACGCATGAGAAGAGTTGACATTCATTTAAACAGCTAATTATCGAGTGATCTTGTGGCGCTTCTGTTTGGCTGAGATCCTGAATGACGCAAACTGGCATTCCGACCTCAGCGCCGGACCCATGTGACCTTTGATCAAATCAAAGCGAATCACTTGATTGGCTGACAAGAGTAGGCGACGTCATCAATGAATTATTTACGTTCGAAAAGGCGTTTGCTAGGGCTCTCGACAGTAGAAGAGATAGAGGGAGGGAATGGGCCTGGTAGCGGGGCTGGAGTCACCAAGGAATCATCTTGTTGATTTCCTGGATATTTTGCCACCATCAAATTCATCAGTAGGTCTATCATGTGTGTTTGGAGACGACGTTGGTGGTATTGGATTTTCTGCATTTCTATCTTTTGCAATCTCTGAAAGAGGCCATTGGGCATCCATTTATGCAGCACCCAGCAGGCAGCAGCTTTCACGGGATCATGCCCAGAGGTAAAACTGGTATCAAAATCTTCAGAAAAGCTCTAAAAGGGAAATGTTTATGCATTTTGAGAAGCAAACATCGCATTTCAAATACAGACATCTAAACAAATGGCCATCTCTGGCTATGAAACAAATTTGCAGTTGGCACCACAGAGTGGATTACCCGTTCAACAGGTTTGTAGGACTAAAGCACAAAATTTGCTGGGATACCACGTTGACCAACCTGGATTAGCAAACAATCGGTGGCAAAGATGGAAAGAAAGGGTGACTTCTTAAAAACGATGCAAATTCTAAGGTGGCCAACATTAGCTCATCATAAATGGTGACCATATCCTGTAGCATTTGTAAGTTGAGAAAGTATTTGTACTCATCAAGGTTAGTTGCAATTATAACAAAAGTCTGGAGGCCGAATATGGTAGATTTATAAGAGAAATTAAATTTCGTCAGATTCATACCAATAATGACAGAAGAACAAAATTTGGTGGGAAGATACGGATAGGAAAGACGATTGGTAGTCAAGATGAGAATCAATGGAAATATCGCAATATCTCTGACTATTTCCGTAATTGTCCTTTACCATGTCTTCCGTACGGCCACTGTTTGGCCGCTCACGCTCTTCAAAGAAACATAACGGGATTTACCACTTCATTTGGTTCAAGTAAAAATGAGAAAATAAAATAACCCCAAAATTATCATCATTATTATTCAGTTGCAGTGACGGCATCACCGTATCAGATGAAGGTTTCAATAGACGCTTTAATACAAAAAGGGCATGGAGATACAGGTACTTTTCTGCTATCTAACCAGAATGGAAATATCGCAAGGAAACTTGGGTTGAGAATACAGAAAGAGGTAGGGTCTGGAAATTGTACTATAGCAACCCATAAACTATCTATATACAACGGCTCTCCCAGATGGATAGCATCTGCATGCAAATACCCCTTGCAAGAATATGAACAGAATCTGTTACCTCAAGATTTATCGGTTAATTTTTTCGAATGTATCGAAAAATTTAAAAATAAATTATTAATCATGTTATGACGTCACTTTGACGTCATAAAAATTATCATTTCAAACCCCGTTAACTTGTTTACAGAAGGCGAATACATCATATGCAGGAGGTGAACAGTTATAGCTCTCTAGCAACAGGAATAATTAAAATATCCAAGAAATTATACCCCACCCCCCAAATGTGGGTGCACAATGTGATGCGGGGAGGGTTCAGAAAGTGTATCATACCTACCACTACGTTACGATCTGCAAGTGTTAGCACATATGGGCAAAATCTACATACAAATACCTCTTCAAAGAGCATTTACCAAAGTTGATACGGCACATGGTGCCAGCAGAATCGGAAAAACCAATTAGAAAAACATCCGAAATTTCGACAATACATGCTGCCACATGTTATTAAGTCACTATGACATTATACAAGGGTAATATTAAGGCATGTTAACTGGTGCTAATGGACCAGGCCCTGCCCACAAAGTATGTGAAGTTTCAGCTCTTCAGCGGCAGAAATAACTAATATATCCGAGGAACCATTCCCCTGCCCCCATTGTTTGAGTTCGGAATACGAGCAGGGGTGGGGTTAAGAATGTGTTTTGCTACCGTTAAGCTACCGATCTGAAACGGTTATCACATATGGATAACATCTACATACATGTACCTCTTCGAAAACATTACTAGAATTTGCCACCTCGAGTGGTACCGATCGGTGAAATTTGGGGTCTTGGCCCATGGAGTAACTGACTTGATTGCGACTGACATATTTTCGTTTGCTGACTGTATTCTCCGTATTTTCCTCGTGCGCTTTTTCGCGGGTTCCCGATTTGCTTACCTGGTAGGTTCTGTAAACGCACTTACCTCAATTAACTCTAATATTTCATACCATCACCCGTCATTTTGCTCCATCTCCTCTACTGGTAATTATTCATTTATATTGGTGTACTGTAAGTTCTATCGTAGTCTTAGATGAAATTTACTGTATTGCGGCCTCTGTACATATTGCATATTGTGAGAAACTAATATGGCGACCAAAACCTTTTTTTTTAGTGGCGACGAAGATGATCTGCCGGAGTCCGGACTACTTACGGAAATGGACGAACGGAAAATGCTCTACTATTTGTCCAGAACTGGAAAATATAAAATATCTTCGGCTGTGGGGTTCGGTAGTCCACGCAACCCAGGTCCATTCTGTCGGCAAGTTCACAACCCGCTTATAGTGTTCAGTTGCCTAAAATATCCTTCTTTTCAGGAGCGGAACCTGTTCCAAAGTCGGAATGTTCGTTCGATCTGTGAAAATTTTAGGTTAAAGGTTATACAAAATGGTCTCAAAATCTGCTAATTTTTTGTGCTAAATTGTTGTAGAGGTGATTATATAGACTTGTTTTACATTTTTGTATGTTTTCAAACTGGCCAAGGTTGGAAATAGCAGCAGTAAAGTGCGACAATTTCACGCCCCTTTCAAAACGGCGAAAGCTGTGATCGCTTGACCTGTGACGTCACAACCTGATTACGATCTCGGCCAAATGCCTGTTGTGACGTCAAAAAGTCAGCGACATCACGCTAGAACTCCCACAGTTGGGTAAATCTTTCGTAACAACGCCCGACGTCATAGACTATGACGTTTACGGCGCAATCGTAATCAGGTTGTGACGTCATGCACCGGAGGTCATGGCTCCAATACGTTTTCTCCCACATGTGTGCTATTCGTGTGCTAAAACCCACTTCGACGACATTATTCAAGAAAAAAATACTAATTTGTTGTTTGGAACACTACCGGGTATGTTTTAATGCAAAGCAGTATAGAGTCATTTGGTATAACCTTTAACTGTCTAGTCAAGGAAGAATTGAATTCACAGAATGCACTCTTTCAGGCGGTGCGTAAGGGGCGAGTCGAGTTGAGGGGCGAATCGAGTATGATTGCATTTAGGCGAAGGTGCCACCCTTGACTCTATAATGGATAAGTTTGAGGTAACACTCGGCACTGTTGTTACAAGTGAGTCCCTATTAGTCATTTTATGTTGAGCAACAAAAACATAACGAGTCCGTTGATACGTGGAATTGTCTGTTGGAATATTTACTTCAGCAGGCAAGGCGTAAGGGTCCACTTGAAGAGTCTCAAATGCAGCGCATGTTACGCAATATGTTCTGGTCGGAATACTGAAACACTAAAATCGGCCACCAGACATAAGTTTGATACTGTATCGATGAATTATTGCGTGAAGTTAAGGCTGTTGAGAGAGAACTTTCGGACACTGAGAAAGTAAATGGGAGTAAATCTAAGAAGTCACAACAACAGTTACAAACTGGTGTTGTTAGTGACACCGGCATGCAATCACAACTAAAGGAAATAGTTGAGCGTTTAAAGCGCTTGGAAATCAAAAAAAATGTATTCCAAAGGCACTGACCTAACTTCCCTTTCCAAACAAATAACCACAGTCATGGAACGCCTAACCGCAATGAAGAAGACATGAATTGCAGGCAAGCACCTAAAAGGTGCGTGGACCCCTCGGCCTGTTTTTTTTCAGTCAAGTAGGATCAGGGCTGCATTCCGAAAAACGTATGGGCACCCAAAACTCAAATGAAACAAAAAATGAAAGTGATAGATATAATAGACCTCGTTTTCACGTGAGTGGTGTGCTGGGATTACAGCATGCAAGAAAGTGTAGCTTTATCAGTGGCAATTTATGCATTGCACAAATGTGATAATGGCATAGAAACACACTGATTGACACTCTCCTAATCACTCGTTTTAAATAATTTCCAAGGTACAGTAACATGTTTGGTGACAAAAATTGAAGCATTATGTTGTACCAGTTAAATGTGTGGACACAAATATGGTTCATGCAAAAGTTTTAGGATAAATCATATGATCTAAAATAGAATGATTTAACAGCAAAATTGAAGAAAAATGTTGTCCTTCATTTAAGGTGACGCGAAATTCAAACTACACTTCTGAAATAAATATGTTTTGTGCAAAAACTTTAAGATAAATCATATGATGTGGAGTAGAATGATTTAATTGCAAAATTGAAGAAAAATGTTGTCCTTCATTTAAGGCGACGCGAAATTCACACTAACAGGGGTTCGATACTGCAGGGATTCCCCTGCCAGTTATTTCATATTATACTTCTGAAATAAAATATGGTTTGTGCAAAAGCTGTCTGATAAATCGATGTACATGTAGCAAAATTGAAGAAAAATGTTGTCCTTCATTTAAGGCGACATGAAATTCAAACCTAACAGGGGTTCGATACTGCGGGGACCACCTCGCCGGTTATTTTCTCTTGTACTTGGGAAATAAAATAATGTCACCAACCCGTTAGTTATTACTATAAAAGGGGGAAAAAATAGGTGATTCAGCATGTGTGTGAAAAAGCAATGTACACTGTAGGCTGAGAAGCTGTGAATAGGAAAGAAGTCCAAAACTTTAACATTTAGTGCCCCAGGGGTGGAGAAATCCCCCAAGGGTAGTGCATAGGTTGAACAAGTGAAGCATCATGTAAGCTCTCAGAATATATGGGAACTGGGGAGTTCCATCCAATGGTAATCTTGAATGGTCCAGGCTTTCTTGTATCAGGGAACCTTCAAAAGTCACAATGAAACATGCAACCAAGGGTTCCCAATGGGCATAGATAACAGTGCAAAAAGCCAAGCCATCAATAAACAAAATAAAAAAAATAATTAAAATTCATGAAATCATCACAGCCATCTGAAAATCTAATCATTTCATCCGTCAACATTCAGGAAGCTCTCACCAAAGTTTGGTCAGGCCCGCCTTCATAGATCTGCAGATATTCAGCGGACAAGAAAATGTTGACGGACGGACGGCCGGACGTCCGGACGGACGTACGTACATGGCAACGACAAGACCCCACAGCCCTGTGGGCTGAGGGGTAAAAATCGATTCTTCAAACGAGTCCGCATCTCGCTCTCCCGGTCGGGGTCGGGGTTACACAGGTAGAAACACCCATGATACACATTCGATTATTTAATCCACTAACGACCTCTGCTGATGGGGTAATTGGAGGTCGAGGTAACAAAAGCCCGGATGTGGTAAGCGATCTGGTTGGAGACCCCAATGAATCCACAATTATTGCTGGGGGGAAACATTGTGCTTGTTTGATAGATACCGGGTCCATGGTAACAATTTCACAAAAATATTACCGTGAACAGTGGTCTCATATGCCACTAATTTCCAACGATGATTTCAAACATTAAGTTTGTGAGGCGGGTGGAAACAGCCTTCCGTACATTGGCTATATTGACTTGGATCTCAGGATACCAAATGGAGGTAAAATAATAACCGCTCCCGTTCTTGTTATGCCAGATACTCCATACAACCTTACCGTTCCCATGATCGTCGGAACAAATGTTATAAGGCTTTTGTAGACACTGTTGCGGCGACAGAGTCCGGACCTTGGCAATTGGCAACCATGATAGTGGGTAATAATGGTCACATTGGCGTAGTTCGTGCCACCAACACCAGATTCCTTAAGATTGCACCTAACGAAGTGGTGAGTATAAGGGGAATGGTTCGTGACCCTCCCAAGGTGAGCCAATTGTTATAGGTCATAGCTGAACAAGGTATTGTTGGTTTGTGCAGCAACCTGTGTGTCAGTCCACAGGTTGTTGAATACAACCCAAAAGGGTCGTCTATACGTGACTGTAAGGATATGTAATATGTCTGCAAGAACCATAACTCTTTGTCCCAAAAGTAGATTATGTGAACTCCAGGTTGTGCTGGGCCTTCCTCCGCCAGGTGGTCGGGGTTCATTTATGTACACAAAAATCGATGACGTCATCGTCTACACATCCGCACAAGTCCGTGGTTGAGGAGTTCGGAAGCGATCTACGAAGTGAGACTCCGAATCTTACCCTGGAACAAATCACACAGGGGAAAAAACTTAATCGCTGGTCTCGTGTTATGTCTACGTCTTCTTTGGATCTTGGCCGGACATCTACGGTAAAACAAATAAATCTGACGAATGACGCTCCTTTCAAAGAGGCACATCGAAGGATACCGCCAGCACTGATGGGTGAGGTAAGAGACCATTTAAACGAAATGTTAGCTGTCGGAGCAACTAGAGAATCTAGCAGTCCTTTCTCCTCCGAAGTCGTTCTTGTACGGAAACCGGACAATAGCCTGAGATTTTGTCTGGATTACCGGAAGCGTAATTCGCAGACAATACGAGATGCGTACGCATTGCCTAGAATTGTGGAACACTAGACTGTTCGGCTGGAGCTATGTATTTCACTAAATTGGACCTCCGATCAGGCTATTGGCAGGCGGAACTTGAGGACAAGCCTAAGACTGCATTCTCTGTTGGCCTGTTAGGTTTTTACGAATGCAATCGCATGCCTTTCGGTCTAAAGAATGCTCCCCGACATTCCAGCGGTTGATGGGCAAATGTCTAAGACATGTTAATCTTAAGGAATGCTTATTCTACATAGACGATATCATGATTTTCTTCAAAACTTTAGAAGAACACCTTGTTCGGTTAGAAAATGTACTTGCGCGTCTCAAACAGCATGGTCTAAAAGTAAAGTCGTCCAAATGTGAGTTCCTTAAAAACAAAAGCAAAAGCAGACCCTGATAAGGTTGATACTTTGAAACGCTGGCCTAGGCCCAGGAATGTTAAAGAACTTAGACAATTCTTGGGGTTTGTCAGGTATTATCGGCGTTATGTTCAAAACTATACCAAGATTGTAAAATCTCTCAATGACCAACTTTCAGGACAACCAAAGAAGACGCGGTCAAAAGGAAACTCTACCCGATCCCAAAGGTGGGTTTGGGACTCTGAGCACCAGTTGACGTTTGACACCGTCATCCTGGCCCTGACGTCACCCCTGATCATGGCATATGCAGACTACAGACTTTCATTCCTTTTACACGTTGACACAAGTGCAGACGGTTTGGGAGCGGTCTTGTATCAGACGCAGGATGGTGTGGAGCGGGTTGTGTCGTATGCCAGTCGAGGCCTGAAGAACGCCGAGCGCAACTACCCTGCTCAAAAAGAGAATTCCTTGCACTTAAGTGAGCTGTTTGCGTCAAGTTCAGCGACTACTTATATGGACGTACCTTCACCGTTAAAACGGATAACAATCCGCTAACATACGTATTGTCCTCTGCTGAACGTGATGCTACGGGCCACCGCTGGTTGGCGGACCTGTCAACCTACGACTTCAAATCGGGCCGTAAGCATCAGGTTGCCGATGCTTTATCACGCCATCCAAGCTTCTCCCGAGATCGACCAATGGAGGCTCTTGACATGATACTCCCTTTCAGCAACCATCCCAGTCAAGCAGGGTCACAGCCTGTTAGTCCAGTTTCAGGTTTGCAGCATTTCACTATCGAGTTTCGACTTCAATCCGATTGATGACGGAGCCTATGATGACGTTACTACGTATACCTGATTCCCTCAACATTTTCGTTTTCATTTGGACCAAAGTTATACATCCCGGTACGAATCATCATCGCGAATACCATGGTCTATTTTAACACTCATGAGAAGAGTTGACATTCATTTAAACAGCTAATTATCGAGTGATCTTGTGGCGCTTCTGTTTGGCTGAGATCCTGAATGACGCAAACTGGCATTCCGACCTCAGCGCCGGACCCATGTGACCTTTGATCAAATCAAAGCGAATCACTTGATTGGCTGACAAGAGTAGGCGACGTCATCAATGAATTATTTACGTTCGAAAAGGCGTTTGCTAGGGCTCTCGACAGTAGAAGAGATAGAGGGAGGGAGGGAATGGGCCTGGTAGCGGGCCTGGAGTCACCAAGGAATCATCTTGTTGATTTCCTGGATATTTTGCCACCATCAAATTCATCAGTAGGTCTATCATGTGTGTTTGGAGACGATGTTGATGGTATTGGATTTTCTGCATTTCTATCTTTTGCAATCTCTGAAAGAGGCCATTGGGCATCCATTTATGCAGCACCCAGCAGGCAGCAGCTTTCACGGGATCATGCCCAGAGGTAATACTGGTATCAAAATCTTCAGAAAAGCTCTAAAAGGGCAATGTTTATGCATTTTGAGAAGCAAACATCGCATTTCAAATACAGACATCTAAAACAAATGGCCATCTCTGGCTATGAAACAAATTTGCAGTTGGCACCACAGAGTGGATTACCCGTTCAACACGTTTGTAGGACTAAAGCATAAAAATTTGCTGGGATATCACGTTGACCAACCTGGATTATCAAACAATCGGTGGCAAAGATGGAAAGAAAGGGCGACGTCTTAAAAACGATGCAAATTCTAAGGTGGCCAACATTAGCTCATCATAAATGGTGACCATATCCTGTAGCATTTGTAAGTTGAGAAAGTATTTGTACTCATCAAGGTTAGTTGCAATTATAACAAAAGTCTGGAGGCCGAATATGGTAGATTTATAAGAGAGAAATTAAGTTTCGTCAGATTCAAACAAATAATGAGAGAAGAACAAAATTTGGTAGGAAGATACGGATAGGAAAGACGATTGGTAGTCAAGATGAGAATCAATGGAAATATCGCAATATCTCTGACTATTTCCGTAATTGTCCTTTACCATGTCTTCCGTACGGCCATTGTTTGGCCGCTCACGCTCTTCAAAGAAACATAACGGGATTTACCACTTCATTTGGTTCAAGTAAAAATGAGAAAATAAAATAACCCCAAAATTATCATCATTATTATTCAGTTGCAGTGACGGCATCACCGTATCAGATGAAGGTTTCAATAGACGCTTTAATACAAAAAGGGCATGGAGATACAGGTACTTTTCTGCTATCTAACCAGAATGGAAATATCGCAAGGAAACTTGGGTTGAGAATACAGAAAGAGGTAGGGTCTGGAAATTGTACTATAGCAACCCATAAACTATCTATATACAACGGCTCTCCCAGATGGATAGCATCTGCATGCAAATACCCCTTACAAGAAAATGAACCGAATCTGTTACCTCAAGATTTATCGGTTAATAAATTATTAATCATGTTATGACGTCACTTTGACGTCATAAAAATTATCATTTCAAACCCCGTTAACTTGTTTACAGAAGGCGAATACATCATATGCAGGAGGTGAACAGTTATAGCTCTCTAGCAACAGGAATAATTAAAATATCCAAGAAATTATACCCCACCCCCCAAATGTGGGTGCACAATGTGATGCGGGGAGGGTTCAGAAAGTGTATCATACCTACCACTACGTTACGATCTGCAAGTGTTAGCACATATGGGCAAAATCTACATACAAATACCTCTTCAAAGAGCATTTACCAAAGTTGATACGGCACATGGTGCCAGCAGAATCGGAAAAACCAATTAGAAAAACATCCGAAATTTCGACAATACATGCTGCCACATGTTATTAAGTCACTATGACATTATACAAGGGTAATATTAAGGCATGTTAACTGGTGCTAATGGACCAGGCCCTGCCCACAAAGTATGTGAAGTTTCAGCTCTTCAGCGGCAGAAATAACTAATATATCCGAGGAACCATTCCCCTGCCCCCATTGTTTGAGTTCGGAATACGAGCAGGGGTGGGGTTAAGAAAGTGTTTTGCTACCGTTAAGCTACCGATCTGTAACCGTTATCACATATGAATAACATCCACATACATGTACCTTTTCGAAAACATTACTAGAATTTGCCACCTCGAGTGGTACCGATCGGTGAAATTTGGGGTCTTGGCCCATGGACTAACTGACTTGATTGCGACTGACATATTTTCGTTTGCTGACTGTATTCTCCGTATTTTCTTCGTGCGCTTTTTCGCGGGTTCCCGATTTGCTTACCTGGTAGGTTCTGTAAACGCACTTACCTCAATTAACTCTAATATTTCATACCATCACCCGTCATTTTGCTCCATCTCCTCTACTGGTAATTATTCATTTATATTGGTGTACTGTAAGTTCTATCGTAGTCTTAGATGAAATTTACTGTATTGCGGCCTCTGTACATATTGCATATTGTGAGAAACTAATATGGCGACCAAAACCTTTTTTTAGTGGCGACGAAGATGATCTGCCGGAGTCCGGACTACTTACGGAAATGGACGAACGGAAAATGCTCTACTATTTGTCCAGAACTGGAAAGTATAAAATATCTTCGGCTGTGGGGTTCGGTAGTCCTCGCAACCCAGGTCCATTCTGTCGGCAAGTTCACAACCCGCTTATAGTGTTCAGTTGCCTAAAATATCCTTCTTTTCAGGAGCGGAACCTGTTCCAAAGTCGGAATGTTCGTTCGATCTGTGAAAATTTGAGGTTAACTGTCTAGTCAAGGAAGAATTGAATTCACAGAATGCACTCTTTCAGGCGGTGCATAAGGGGCGAGTCGAGTTGAGGGGCGAGTCGAGTGTGATTGCATTTAGGCGAGGGTGCCACCCTTGACTCTATAATGGATAAGTTTGAGGTAACATTCGGCACTGTTGTTACAAGTGAGTCCCCATTAGTCATTTTATGTTGAGCAACAGAAACATAACGAGTCCGTTGATACGTGGAATTGTCGGTTGGAATATTTACTTCAGCAGGCAAGGCGTAAGGGTCCACTTGAAGAGTCTCAAATGCAGCGCATGTTACGCAATATGTTCTGGTCGGAATACTGAAACACTAAAATCGGCCACCAGACATAAGTTTGATACTGTATCGATGAATTATTGCGTGAAGTTAGGGCTGGTGAGAGAGAACTTTCGGACACTGAGAAAGTAAAGGGGAGTAAATCTAAGAAGTCACAACAACAGTTGCACACTGGTATTGTTAGTGACACCGGCATGCAATCACAACTAAAGGAAATAGTTGAGCGTTTAAAGCGCTTGGAAATCAAAACAAATGAATCCAAAGGCACTGACCTAACTTCCTTTTCCAAACAAATAACCACAGTCATGGAACGCCTAACCGCAATGAAGAAGAAAATCGATTCTTCAAACGAGTCCGCATCTCGCTCTCCCGGTCGGGGTCGGGGTTACAGAGGTAGAAACACCCATGATACTCGACCGAAAACATTCGATTATTTAAACTACTAACGATCTCTGCTGATGGGCTAATTGGAGGTCGAGATAACAAAAGCCCGGATGTGGTAAGCGATCTGGTTGGAGACCCCAATGAATCCACAATTATTGCTGGGGGGAAACATTGTGCTTGTTTTGATAGATACCGGGTCCATGGCAACTATTCCACAAAAATATTACCGTGAACAGTGGTCTCATATGCCACTACTTTCCATCGATGATTTCAAACATTAAGTTTGTGGGGCGGGTGGAAACAGCCTTCCGTACATTGGCTATATTGACTTGGATCTCATGATATCAAATGGAGGTAAAATAATAACCGCTCCCGTTCTTGTTATGCCAGATACTCCATACAACCTTACCGTTTCCATGATCGTCGGAACAAATGTTATAAGGCTTTTGTAGACACTGTTGCGGCGACAGAGTCCGGACCTTGGCAATTGGCAACCATGATAGTGGGTAATAATGGTCACATTGGCGTAGTTCGTGCCACCGACACCAGATTCCTTAAGATTGCACCTGACGAAGTGGTGAGTATAAGGGGAGTGGTTCGTAACCCTCCCAAGGTGAGCCAATTGTTATAGGTCATAGCTGAACAAGGTATTGCTGGTTTGTGCAGCAGCCTGTGTGTCAGTCCACAGGTTGTTGAATACAACCCAAAAGGGTCGTCTGTATGTGTCTGTAAGGATATGTAATATGTCTGGAAGAACCATAACTCTTTGTCCCAAAAGTAGATTATGTGAACTCCAGGTTGTGCTGGGCCTTCCTCCGCCAGGTGGTCGGGGTTCATTCATGTACACCAGAATCGATGACGTCATCATCTACACATCCGCACAAGTCCGTGGTTGAGGAGTTCGGAAGCGATCTACGAAGTGAGACTCCGAATCTTACCCTGGAACAAATCACACAGGGGAAAAAACTTAATCGCTGGTCTCGTGTTATGTCTGAGTCTTCTTTGGATCTTGGCCGGACATCTACGGTAAAACAAATAAATCTGACGAATGACGCTCCTTTCAAAGAGGCACATCGAAGGATACCGCCAGCACTGATGGGTGAGGTAAGAGACCATTTAAAGGAAATGTTAGCTGTCGGAGCAACTAGAGAATCTAGCAGTCCTTTCTTCTCCGAAGTCGTTCTTGTACGGAAACCGGACAATAGCCTGAGATTTTTTCTGGATTACCGGAAGCTTAATTCCCAGACAATACGAGATGCGTACGCATTGCCTAGAATTGTGGAAACACTAGACTGTTCGGCTGGAGCTATGCATTTCACTAAATTGGACCCTCGATCAGGCTATTGGCAGGTGGAACTTGAGGAGGACAAGCCTAAGACTGCATTCTCTGTTGGCCCGTTAGGTTTTTACGAATGCAATCGCATGCCTTTCGGTCTAAAGAATGCTCTCCGACATTCCAGCTGTTGATGGGCAAATGTCTAAGACATGTTAATCTTAAGGAATGCTTAGTCTACATAGACGATATCATGGTTTTCTTTAAAACTTTAGAAGAACACCTTGTTCGGTTAGAAAATGTACTTGCGCGTCTCAAACAGCATGGTCTAAAAGTAAAGCCGTCCAAATGTGAGTTCCTTAAAAACAAAAGCAAAAGCAGACCCTGATAATGTTGATACTTTGAAACGCTGGCCTAGGCCCAGGAATGTTAAAGAACTTAGACAATTCTTGGGGTTTGTCAGGTATTATCGGCGTTATGTTCAAAACTATACCAAGATTGTAAAATCTCTCAATGATCTACTTTCAGGACAACCAAAGAAGACGCGGTCAAAAGGAAACTCGACCCGATCCCAAAGGTGGGTTTGGGACTCTGAGCATCAGTTGACGTTTGACACCGTCATCCTGGCCCTGACGTCACCCCCGATCATGGCATATGCAGACTACAGTCTTTCATTCCTTTTACACGTTGACGCAAGCGCAGACGGTTTGGGAGCGGTCTTGTATCAGATGCAGGATGGTGTGGACCGGGTTGTGTCATATGCCAGTCGAGGCCTGAAGAACGCCGAGCGCAACTATCCTGCTCAAAAAAGAGAATTCCTTGCACTTAAGTGAGCTGTTTGCGTTAAGTTCAGCGACTACTTATATGGACGTACCTTCACTGTTAAGACGGATAACAATCCGCTAACATACGTATTGTCCTCTGCTGAACGTGATGCTACGGGCCACCGCTGGTTGGCGGACCTGTCAACCTACGACTTCAAATCGGGCCGTACGCATCAGGATGCCGATGCTTTATCACGCCATCCAAGCTTCCCGAGATCAACCAATGGAGGCTCTTGACATGGATGTCGTTAAGGCAATCTGCCACGGTCGGACTGCAGGCCTGTGGTGGAATCATTGGGGTTTGTTGAGAATCAAACAACTGAGGTCAGTTTCCCTGAGTGTCATCGCTGCACAGGTGTGTTTACCGTTAATGTCTGATTCTGTCAAATGGCGGAAATCGCAGCTAGCCGATCAGTCGATTAGTAGAGTGATATATTTCCTTGAGCAGGATAAAAAACCAACTCGATTGGGATGTTCGCTTAATTCTTCGAGACTGGGATAAACTAGTTCTTAAAGATGGGGTACTGTTCCGTGAGTGTTACAGGGGTAGTGAAAAGGTGATAGTTTTGCCATCTGAATACAGAGATTTTGTTTTGCAGGGTCTTCATGATGACGTAGGCCACCAGGGGATCTCCAGGACTCTGGAGCTTATGCGCTCGAGATTTTTCTGGGCCGGCCTCGCGGACGATGTAACCTGCAAGATATATTTTGCGAGCCCTGCATTCGCAGAAAGTCCACAACTACGAACAAGACTGCCTTATTGGTGAGTATTTCCACTTCCCAACCGATGGAATTGGTTTGTGTTGATTACTTGTCATTAGAAACATCAAAGGGTGGATTCTCGAGTATACTGTTAATAACGTAATATCGTATTGACGTTGCCAATTAGGATATGAAAATTGTATGTTTAACTTCCTTTATGGCAGGTTCGACGACCGGTGTCGTATCTGCCGTTCTATCTTTCCATGTTTTCACAACCTGAACCAATATACGGTGCATTGATGCCACCGGTCACCTGACATTAAATCGCCATCATCTAGATACGTCTATGAGTTTTCATTTTCGCCCGTCCTGCACGAATATACCACGTGACACTAAAAAAGATGGGCGTGGCAAAGGACAACCAAGGCGCGAATTACAATTATGATAATCCCAATTAATATTAGATACAGACAATAAAACTATCCCTGTACCCAATATTCACATACAAAGAGCTGCACGACTACAGAGGTCAGACCAGCAATTTTAGTACATGTAACAATAATAAACTTTGACCAAAATATGTCTATTTCACGATGAATTCAGCAAAAATATGCAATTTTGCCACACTATACACCCAAATATCTAATCAGGCGACCTTGTACCCTATGTCATAGCCTAGATACATTGGCTAGCCAGAAAATTTCACATTGTTTTTCCTTGGCTTAGCCTGTAATTGCAAATGGCATTCGGTTACACTAGCCCGAAAACATCGGCTAAGGAGTCTATTTTTTGGTTATTGTTGATGAATCGGACTCCTTAGCCCGAATGACTGATAGAGCCTGAAATGGAAATAACTAAAGACGTCAGTAGTTTGAGATATTTAACTGCACACGGCGTGGGGAATTGAGACAGAGACACAACAACATTTTATCGAATAAATAATATGATTTGGCAACTTTGACAACCACCTAATGACTGATTTAATTAAGTGGAACCTGCCTTCAAACACGGATTTTGTCAACAAAACCGTTGATTCTTTCTCCAGTTACCGGGACATGCGCAGAGTGCGGTTAACCTTTTTGTTCATGTCATCAGAAATATGTCCTTGCCGGTTATAAACCAATAGTGACCTGTGTTTATTCACGGGATCAGAAAGGTCACGAGATAAAAATAGTGTAGGTGATATTCTTACAACATGTCAGAAAGGCGCCAAAATGGGAAAATCACATCAGTCAATTTTTTCCCCCACGTTTGATCACATTTTGTCAGCATCAAAACAGTCATGAGAGATGATCATACATGGTCAAAGAAGCTCAGGTCGGTCAAACTGTATCAAATTTTTTCTCTCCCGTTTCGTTATTTTCGTCAGCGAAAGGCACTTTTCGGAACGCCAGTTTTTATCGCCAAATTTTAAGCTACCCTCGCTCTGAGCTGTGATAGGAATGCGACGCCCCCTTACCCTAAATTTACCTATCGTAGTTAGAGTTTCTGAGTTATCGGTTACCCCCATAATGTGGATGAAGTTTTTCAACTGAGTTCATTTCTGTTCCGGTAGTATATAGTCATGAGGAGAGTCAGGCCACCATGTGCTCTATATCATAGCCTGGATACTTCGGTCAGCTACAAAATCCCACATTGAATTCCAGTTATTATGCTTAGCAAGGTCTGCAATTCTTAATATATGCAGCGAAGGATGACGTAGCGTAATGTGGGTTAGGGATCCAGACAAGATTCGTCGGAGCGGCCAATTTTCCAGCGAAGAGCGACCCCTGGTGGCGAGGTTGACTTAAAACTCTCCTGTTTAGAAACGGCAAAGACAGTGACCCGCTAACCCATGACGTCGGAGTCTGATTATGATCGTTCATAGTAAGGAATCGTAGCAAATGTTCCAGGGACAATTCCATTGTAACGCCAACAACGTCACAAACGTAAAACGTAATGCCTTTGTTGACGTCATGATGATGTCGTCATACCCAATTGTTGTGCAACGTAGAACAGAATAGAATCTTTATTGCTGATCTCAGCGCCCTATAAAAGCATATACTTGAATTTATAATGTTTACAACAGTATTGAGGTCTTGCTTATAAGACTGGCAATGTATTTCCCAATCAATGACTAGACAGATCCCTGACTAATGATTTACTCACCCTTTCTGTAAAAAGGATAAACATTTAACAACGTACTCAAATCATATTAACTAATGGTTTTCAAGCTATACCACCCAAAGATCTAATTTAGCATGGGTACACATTTGTAAAAAACAATGCCATCAAAAGTGACATTTCCTGTCCTTTGCCGCCAACTAATAGTTACGGACAGACAGACCACATGGGCCATAACTGAACTCCTCAACGGTATGTCGCTGTTGTTGTATTGCGGTACAAATAATATTTCCTTATAAAGAATAACATAATACAATACACGAAAGTTGAATATTTATTTGATTCTTTATACAAATAATTTGTTCATGCCTTAAGACTTGTATAATAGCGTTTTACATAGGTAGTTACAGAACGTGTACTAAACTTCTATAGTCTTCAGTTTTATACTTTCTACAATTAGATTTTATTATTCATTTATAACGTCGTGTAATAGTGTTTTAGTGGTGTATCCTCGAGTTTACTGCCCCTGCAAATAAACTCGAGGAAACATTAAAATGCGTATAATATATAAGAAAGTAGATAACAAAATATGTACATATCAAATTGAAATATATGATGAGTACGTCGATGTGCTAGTATACTCCAAAACAACCAATATTATTCTAAATGGGTAGTCACATAGATACAATAAAAGTTATTCAACATTTACTAAATTTCAAACAGTTATATCCAACCAAGGAGAAATGATTCACTGTCACCCTCTCGAGCAAACAAGTCTCTCGTAACAACTGATCTGTTTCGATCATGGTTATGTTTCCGCTGACAAGCTATGTCACAATGTTGGATCCGTAATAGGATAATAGTCCGGTGGCTTAAGGTCAAGATCGTGACCGACTGGAATAAAGCACCATATTTTGCACAGAGGCTGATTTGGGCATAAGGAATGATCTCAGAAGGGGTGCCCATTTCTACAGGAGGTGGAAGGCCCTTAATTTGCATAAATCCAATATGGCCGCCATAATATATACAGTAGCCTCCTGTTGGCGACTATTTGACCACTTGAATCGCTTTTTTACACGAGATTGCTTTTCTACGATCACGACTGACTCAACAAGAAATTTATAACGATCATTGGAAACTTTATTACCCGTTGAAAATCCAATATGGCCGCCAGAGCGTCACCAATAATGGTATTATTGCCATACACATGTATGTGTGTTTGTATACATGCTAATATATATCATATGTATATTTATGAAGGCTTCATCGAGAGGTTTCTGTACATGTAGCTCTGCTATGATTAACTCGATAAGGCAAGCATGAAGGTTATTGGCTATTTTCTTTTCTACAGATATCCAATATGGTCATCAGCGCCTCATCCTCAATGTTGATTATCGGTACTAAAAACAAATCTGTTTCGAAGGATGAAACTTCAGGTTATCGTACATGCCACGTTTGTGAACTACATCAAATATTGCCAATTGTTTTTTTCCCAGATTCTTACATGTAATTAGCATGTGTAAATCCAGCGGCAAAGGGAGTTAACCAGTAAAGCCGATCAGGCGAAACACTGTGTTAATGAACTACTACTAGATTTACTTGTTTCAAGTTTCACAAACGGTTTCGATATTGGGCACTCGACAAACTATGCTTTTACTGTCTCACGTAATCGTTCGTCGGCTATGCAAACCCTGCTATCGTAGAAGCTAAATTAGACAAAGAGTTACTAGTCCCTTTTCAACTCCTCTTTTTGACAGTATGGTTGGCTCTCCATTAGGCTTAGTCCCCCAAAAGGAACCTTATACTTTTAGGGACTCTCGATGGCCGAGTTCTAAGGTCATCGCTTGTGATCGCTAGCCTCACACCGCTGAAACGGCACGGATTCGAGCCTCGCTGGTGCATGTGTGAAAATTTGCCAGTTACTTGCCGACTGGCCGGAGGTGGTTCTCAGGTATTCCAGCTTCCTCCACCAATAAAACTGGCTGTCACCATATAATAACCTTGAGTGTGATTAAATCCTCTTATTTTAGGCTGATTTTACCTTGGAAAAATCTGCCTTGTCAATTAACGGCGCGATTCCACAGGATCTATGATATGATGGCAACAATCTATTTAAATGATGCCTTCCGCATCATACCTATCGAGCCAACGATTTACCCTTACCTGGGGCGACAAGTATTTTTATGATCGACGCTTCTCAATGGGATGCTCTACATCCTATAAAATATTTGAGAGGTTAAGTCATTCTCTGCAATCGGTTATGGCTACAATATCAGAGGTGACCCACATACTGGACGACTTCATGTTCGTAGGTACAAATGGTGCTAGCCACTTTTCTATAGCTCTTCACACTTTCACTTACTTCTGAAAGTATTTTGGCATTCCAACCGAACATTATAAGACCTACTACCCATCAACTACTATGGTTATGCATGGGATTCAACTGGACTCCAGAACTATGAACGCATCATTTCCAGAAGGCAAAATTCATAAACTGAAAAGCATGCTGGTTGAATTCTCGCGCCGCAAAAAGGTAATCCTTGTGGAACAGCAGTCTCTCGTTGGCTCGCTCAAGTTTGCCTGTAAAGTCGTGGTGCCCGGCAGGGCATTTCTCCGCTGCATGATAGACTTGGACAAAAGGTGTATCACAGGCTCACCATCACATTCACTTGAATAAACTAGAGCCTATATTAAGACTTGGCTTGTATTCCTGGAGCCTTTCAACGGAAACCAAATTGGGTCTCCGCTGATGTGATCAAACCAGATCAAACTCTTTTACAACGCTGCTGGTACCTTGGTTTTGGCAGCTGTTTTTCTGATCCTCGTGGATAGGCCAAGAATGGGCACTTACATATCACGGTCAAGAGGTTGTTCCCCATCGTGCTTGCCGTGGAAAGAACATGTCAGCTTTACCCGGGAAAAAACCCTCTTGGCAGCTTTCCTCGATTTGTGTTATACGAATGACGTATTCAAGCAATAAAGGCCGGTCTTCCCCAGTTCTATTAATATACAGAGTTGAGTGTGCCATGCGCTCGTCAGGAATAGGTCCTTCGTGTAAGGCTGAGTGGAACACCTCTGTTCATATTTGCCATTGCTATGTTACTTTACTACTATATACGCACATCCATGAATTAAATATCGTACGCATTGATGACAAAAATATTTTAGGCCTATCTGTTTCGGGTGATACGTTGTACTGCAAGCGGAAGTGCAAGTGGTGAAGGAAACAGAACAGCTTTGGGGATTTTCTACTTACAAAATATTAATTGTAAAATATTTTTTTTATTATTTTACTCCAGAAATATTTCTTCAGGAGTCATTCAGCTATGGATAAAAAAAAACAAAAACAAAATAAATTGACAAAATTGTGATTCGAACTCAAAATTGACAGCATTGTTCATTCACAACCAAACGCTCTAACCACACGGCCAAGAAACTATGCAACACCAAACACTGTTACAATGCCAATATAACGCCGTCTTCCAAGTGAACAGAGAAAACAAAATTTATTTTAAATTTCATGAAAATATGACACCTTCAACCAAAATGATATTTCAATATATGTTTGTGGCATATTTGATAAAATTGAGAACATGGAATTAGATTTTGGTTGGAGGTGTCATATTTTGTATATAAACGGAATCCTCTGTGAAAATGTACCCAGAAAATATAAAAACGACCAAGCGCCCATTTTCCAACGTTCATCGACGCCGTTTTACGTCACTATTGGCTGTGAGAATTTTCAGTGTAAAATTTCGGTATTTTATATGTATGAAACACAACTTTTCATGCTGACATGGAGAAATAATTTTTTCGCTTTACAAACATGACAGCAAGAGGATTTTTTCCCGGGTAAAGCTGACACGTCCTTTGAGGCCACAAACTGTCAAATCATAACATTTTCTTTCTTTGTGATAATATGGCCGTGGTTGAAATAATCAATCACCAGTCTTTCATTACATTACATTACATGTTCAGATTAAAACATATTTTGGAACAATCTAACGTTGTAATATCAGGAAATCTTTCAATTTCAGGAAGCGCTGTCTCTAGCCCCTTGGCTCAACCGCGCGTCGCATCCAATACCCTGTCTGTTGTTGACTCTTTGAATCAGACAGCTAGAGTTCTTCTGACGGCGTCCTTTGCTGAAATTTCCTTGAGAGTATACAAGCGCGCGCATGACAAGAATATAGAGATTTTCTCAATAACAGTGGTCAGTGTACTAGTAAGACATTCCCGACCTCACCGGCACGGTTTCCTTCAAAGCATTCTTGCATTTCCACAAGTATGCACCCTCTACAGTTTATGCATTCATATCAGCTATCAGCTATGGGCACAATTTGGCTGCAGTAAACGACCCTGCTCAATTATTCCTTGTCAAAAGGCTACTTACGGGCATGTAAAAATTACACGGTTAGCCGGATACCAGGTTGCCCATAAGGATATTCTCCATAAGATAGTTGATGCTATACCCCACACTGTATCCATGTAATTCTTTTACGAGCAATGTTCGTGGTAGCTTTTCATGCATTCTTACGCGTCAGTGAATTGACAGTTCGTTCAGAAGCAATAGCAATTTTCTTTGATACAACGATGTCTCTTTCTCCGACCAATCTGGCCCGGTACAGGCAGTAACATTATTATCCGTAACTTCAAACACAACATATCCCATAAACCAGTTCATTTGTTTATATCATCGTATACTGAAAATATTAGATATTGTCCAGTTCGAGCAATCAGTGCTTATTTTCTTTTACATATTTCACATCCGAGGACGGGCCCGCTGTTCCAATTTCCAGAAGATGCGTCCGTCACCGCTGCATATTTCTCAGCTCATGTAAAAAAACGGAATCTCTTTAATCGGCATTGACCCTCTTTAATAGGCCATAGTTTTCGTATTGGCGCTGCCACTTCATCTTCAACAGCAGGAATCCCGAATAACATATTCAAAAATGTGTAGATGGAAGTCTAACGCCATATTAGAATGACACATTCACTTGGTAGCTATGCAATGTTCAGTTACGGACTGCATTGTATGGTAGCCCCAACGAATTTATTCCATAAATAAGAATGTGGTCCAACTTGACCCAGTTTGACAAAGGTCCCTCAGGGGCGGTCGTGCCATCTGAGTCAGTTCTATATGATTATTTTCTAATGTTTGCTGTATACTTCACACCAAGAAAACAATTTTTAAAAAATAATTCAAAATTTCGGATCGAAAATTCTTCAAAAATTGACCCTGTTTTGGTTCTGACGTAGCCGTAGCGTCTTATGGTGGCCATTTTTAATAATTTTTGCATTTCTCACTAGACCTGTTCCAACACTATTAGTGTGGAAATGTTTAGACTCCTTCCCCAGAGGATAGCGAATTTATGATGTTTTGAAAATCGTTGGGATCAAACTTGCCATTTATAGGCTCAAAATGACCCCGGGCCCCAAATGGGCCACATATTGCCTCCTGGGCCTCGAAATCGGGGGCACCCCTTCTGATATTGTTCTCCGTGCCTCTGACGACACGTGTGCCAAATTTGGTGCTTTATTCCACTCTGTCACGATAAAGTGAAAATCTGGCCTTAAGCCACCGGACTATAAAGAGTCCACTCCATATTTCTTGGTCCTACAGTGTTCAGTGCACAGTCGAATAGAGTCCCGAAAGTATTAGCGAGTTTGTTTCACTTTTAAACTGTCCCACATAATAAGTTGGAGATAACTGATTGAGCGATTTCAAAAAATCCAATAGAATTGTCTCTTCCTCGTTAGTTCCAGTCTTGTCTAGGTAGCTTTACAAGAAATAGTTTAATAAGTAGGACGAATGTCATGAAAGGCGAAACGCAAATATTTCAGTGGAATTCGCTCGAGGCTTGCTGTGTTAGTTGCGCCAAAGAATTGTAACACAATGTTCAATATTGGCATTTACATTAATGAGGACAGTCTTCGTTCACAATCGGAAATATTCATCAGAAACGATTTTAAAAATTCAATCAGACCATCAAAAATTAATATATACAAAGTTCAGAGAAATGGCCTGCAGCTCTCAGTGATAAAATGTATTATGTGCCCCACGCTTTATTACATGTATGTATATTCTCTATTAATGGATAATGTAAGAATAATTTTAGCATTTTAGCGTAAGTAAACTTCTCAAGATGGTGGCTTCACTGTCTCTCGTGAAAAACGCATGTGCGTGAACCTGGCATGAATTTGCGGTAATATGCCACACTCCTGGGATTACGATATGGCTTATTGAATGCGAATAAGGCTTCCACTTGTTAAAGTGAACAATCACACACGAAGGGTGACTGAGACGAATACAAATCTACAAGTACGAATCGGAAATTCATTAAGATAAATATACTCATCGATTGTGAAGATGTGCAAACATGTTTTGAAGACAGGAAATGAAGATACCATCCTGGCATCAAAGGAAAACGTAAACTACGGTATGCTCTCTTTTGAAAATAATCTTGCTTCAGAGTTGAAATGAAGAAGGCCAACGCACTGAGACAAATATCATTGCGCCATGAGAGTGGGATGGAAATTATGATCACCGCCATATCTAACTTTTCATCGGAGTCCAAGAACAAAGAGAACAAGAGAGCTGAGACTGACTTTTCCGTGAAGCTTATTGGCGTTTTTTTCAGACAACTTTCAGACAAATGATCTAGGGCAAATTCAAAATGACATCCACGAGATGTCCTCAGATAGTCGTATTTTCACCTGTATTTTCCGTCTTTCCGGTCCACTTTTCGCATTTTCCTGACAAATGACAAAATATTTATTTTGCCAAAACTATCTCTATCATATTAGTTAGTTTTTGAAAAAAAATATCCATTTTTTCGGGAAAACCGGTCCAAAAAATTAAACTAAAAACTTCGTCCGAAAAATGACGTCATTATGACGCCATCATCGCGGTCATCTAGGATTTTTTATTATATTTTCCTGTATGGCTTGATCCAAATATGTATTATGTAAGTTTCAGAGGGTAAACGAAAATAACTAGGAATAGAGAGAGAGGCCGAAAATTGAACGAAAGGATCATACAAACCCGAGTTATATCGACTGTAATCAAAGATTGCTCCGTGGGCTCACGGGGATTAACCTGGGGTGTCGTTGTGCACACTCCAGGTCATGGTAAGAATAGGCCTCAGCCCCTCAGAGAGCTTGTCGTAAGAAGCGACTAACTGGGGCACCCGTGCGGTTCCCGAGTGTGAGAAGGAATAGGAATCAAACGTCGTGATATGACTGAAATATTGTTGAAAGCGACGTTAAATCGTATTCACTCACTCACTGCGGGGCTGGTCACATCTATTTTGCAATTCAAAGTCCATTACTAGCCAAGATTACATGGCTTCGTTCGTTCCTACTACGCCATGGATAATCTTACTGAACTTACATGTACACTCCGGGAAAACACGGCTCCATGGGTCGCATGGCTCCATCCGGCAATAAACCCCCGCCCTCCCTCACTAATCTCTGTCCACTGCTTTTATCGAGTTCAACAAATAATTTCATTGCCTTGAAGAGCGAATCGGTCTGCAAACATCAACGACCGATTGAATTTTTCATGGGTACCGCCGTTATCTTCACGTGATCCGCACGATACGTTGCAGATCACGTGACACGTACGAATATAATGGGAGGAGAAATTCAACCGGCCTTTGATGTTTGAAGACGGATTGCAGATTTATGTATCGAGAATACATTTTTTTCATAAAACATTCGCTGCTGGACGCATGCCTGAAATGCTAGCATGATTCATGGCTTTTATTCTTTACTTGGAACGCATGTTTTTCATCCCATATTTAGTAACCTCGTGTTTACCTGGCTAGTAGGGTTTGATATAGCGGTTTCTAGTAAAATCAATGTTGATTGACGAAGCACAGTAGTTTTCCGTTTTGAGTTAGATTGACATATTTTTAAGCAAAACCGCTACGTGGAAATGCAGCGTTCTCTTCCTCTTTCTGTGCATCAAGAATAAGATCTTCCCTAGATTTCACCATGGTACTGAGATTAGAGTAACCAGCTTCTTTCAGTGCTTCCACCACTATTGCATACTGACCAACAAGTATATGCTCAGTGCTATCTAAGGCTTCCAATATCTTGCTTGTGGTTTTGCAAGCTTGGGCAACTCCCCTTCCAAGACTCGCATATGAACGTATTTGTAGCTGCCGGAAAATCTCCGAGTCAGAAGAAATTTCCTTGTCCAAGTCTGCAATTAGCTGCCAGTGTAAACTCTCGGACTGTAGTGGACGTCTGCAAGCAGTCATAAAAACAGCAATTGTCTTGTGTCTTGAGAAAATTCGATTGAATTTATGACGAAACAATTTATAGTTTGGAAGCTTTATACTGACAGATCTGATCTCAGTAAGGTCAACATGTATTCCCATGAACTTTTTTGTCATCTTTTTCGAAATTGGGCAGTGATGTGTCCAAATGAGAACAAAACCTATCAATGCTTATAGCAACGCAAGTAACTATATCGAGAGATTTCTATACTAGTATATAACAACCAACTTACCTTGACGACCGAGGCATCGTCTGACTTTTGCAACTGGTCACCTTTCCCGCCAGTTCTTGATACTAAGAAATAAGCAAATCGCTGATTCAATATGTCTTCTTCATTAGTTTTTTAAGAGGCAGCTATTACTCTTATTTCCACATTATGAACATTATAACGAATTTTCTTTACATACACTGCTTTAGTATATCGCTGTTAACTCGGAAAAGTGTTTATTTATGCTGATACAATACGTGGTTAATCTCTCCATCCCCTGCACGTCATTACTTTATTACTGAAGAAGCTTCGAATAAGGTTTCTCCGAAGTATAACCTTCTCAAACCAGTTGCTCGCATCTTCTATGCTTCTATATATCCTCCTTATGCAGATCTTTCTGGAGTATCAGTGCCAAGAAAGGGGTAAGTAGAATGTTGCTATCTCTTCCGTCGTATACCAGTGATACACAACAGATTGAGCAGTTATCATTTTGTACAGGTACTGATTCTGGTATGGTGTTTCATGTGAACTTTGGCGCTTCCCTTTAAATCCAGTGAAGGTGGATTATATAACCCTCTGGCGTCGCGCAATTCTGTGTAGGGACTATTCACAGAGATATGATCCTCCATATACAGGTTTGAGAATGATTGTTTTCAACCATTTTTGTATATAGACGTATTCATGAGAAAACAAGTAGATCACCAAGAATCGTTGCAATGTTTATTACACATAAGAACACGCATAAGTTGTTGGTATGAGATGTTATCATCTTGGTAGAATAGCTTTTTCGATATTTGTCCTCAGGTACTCCAGAAATACGTCAGCAGCTGGAATAGACCTGGGATGTCGTTGTGCACACCGCAGATCATGGTAAGAATAGGCCTCAGCTCCTCAGAGAGCTTGTCGCAAGAGGCGACTAACTGAGGCACCCGTGGGCTTCCCGGGTGTGAAAAGGAATAGGACCCCTCCCTTGTGGTTCCCGGGTGTGAAAAGGAATAGGACCCAACGTCGTGATATGACTGAAATATGGTTGAAAGCGACGTTAACTCACATTCACTCACTCGCTCACTATACAGCTCGTATCCTCCACTAAAGCTTCGACATTGCTTTCCTCAAGAAATGTTTTAGAAGAGGTTTTCCCCATAACTTAGAGTGCTCAAATAAACGCTTCATAATGCTTCTTCCATGTTACAAAAAATAATGCCGCTTCTTGCTCAATACAAGTTTGTTTTCCAGTTAAGCAAGTCTGAAACAAAAATCATCAAAAGCCAGTACAGGATAAACGACTCGATTAAAATGTTGATCAGTATTATTTGAAGTCATTGTCAATCCATATGAGTAGAGGACGGACCGACAGAATCCCGACACCGTTATGCAGATCAAGTCTGTCATTATTTCTGATCAGATGCTAACGATATCTACATTGTATGCCAGATAATATAGTATATAACAGCACCAATAAACCTTAAATTGGTCAGTTAGTATCCTGACGCATCGTTTTGTTGGCTAAATTATCATGCTCGTAATTGGTACAAATGATTGCCTCAGCTAATGAATGCTTTGACTCCTTTGTGTGTTATAATCCTTTCAAGTTTGAGTGAAAAGTTCGGACACAGGGTATTATACTGGACCATGAATTTTCGAACAAAAGTCGAGCAGCAAATTCAAAATGGCGCTTATATATGGATTCTGCACCGTAGGTGTCAATGTGTCGAACTGTCACTCATCCTATTTATAATGAATCATCGATCGTTGTATAACAATAAACTTTGTCGTTATCTACAAAACGAGAGATCCCGAGGGATCTTGGCGCCCACCATTGTCTGATAAATGTAAGCTAATGACAAGAAGCTCTTTTTGTCCATTGTTACTAAGAACAAACGATTGATTTTTAATTTTGTTTGCAGAATTTCGAATTTGAGTGAAAAAGATCGAAAAAGGCACACTGGAAAACACCAAGATATTATCTTTATAGGTTTCGGGAGTTTCAAGATTTCTAGAAACTGTATTTGACGTCGGTTGTTATAGCACAAGTGAAATGAGCAAAGTTAGTATGAAAGTGAACATCTGGAGGATCCTTCGTCTTCGTTTTGTAGTATATATATTTTTGTTGCACGTGTCATCATTGGGTACTGGAAGCAAAGACAAATCTCTTTGACACTTTGGCATGAGCTATGAAACATACATACCTAAGATTTTATAATTGGGAACGAATGCTAATTCTGTTCTGTTTACTGGGTTAGTTCGAGATATCTCTTTAAGATACCATGCTCGAAAATAGTAAGATGGTACACAATTTAATACTGAAGGGATCCGGTCCGTGCAGTAATGCTGAAACTTTGAAAGTGTCTGAATCCTGATTATCTCCCTTGGATCGAAACACGCAGTAGTCTACAGTTGTCGAGTTGTGACATTGCGTCACAAGAGTGACATCCCTTCGTGTAGCCGAATCGTCGGCAGACGAAACAGTGGGGCAGTTCACTTAAAATTTGATGGAATACATTTTAATTCGGAATCATTTGAACTCCTCCTTGATATGGCAGGTGAAGGTATGGATATTCTCTATACTCAGTATATAGAATATGCCCCACCGTTTGATCTGTCGACTCTTGTGATGCAACGTCACAACTCGGGAATATTTTATTAATTTGAAGCGTAACTTGGATTTTCGAATCGGACCAAAAAAGGTATCTTGCATAACTAGGCCCCATGTGAGACCTGTGTACCAAATTTTAGAAATATCCATGAAGTAGTTCCTGAGAATTCACGATAATAATGTTTCAAGGGGAAATTCAAGATGGCCGTCTGGCGGCCATACTGGATTTTCGAATCGAACCAAAAAAGGTATCTTGCACAACTGAACCACACGGGAAACCTGTGTACTAAATTTGACGAAGATCCATGCAGTAATATCCTGAGATTTCACGATAAAGTTTCATGGGAAAATTCAAGATGCGGCCATATTGGGTTTTCGAAACGGACCAAAAAAGTACTCTTGTACAACTGGACCCCAAGGGGAACCTGTGTACCAAATTTGACGAAGATCCATGCAGTAATATCCTGAGATTTCACGACAAAATTTCATGGGGAAATTCAAGATGGCCGCCTGGCGGCCATATTAGATTCTCGAATCGGACCGAAAGAGGTATCTTGCACAACTAGACCCCAAGCGGAATCTGTGTACCAAATTTGAGAAAGATCCATGCAGTAATTTCCTGAGAATTCACGATAACAAAATTTCATCGGAAAATCCAAGATGGCCGCCTGGCGGCCATATTGTTTTTCAAATCGGACCGAAAGAGGTATCTTGCACAACTAGGCCCCAAGGGGAACCTGTGTACTAAATTTGAGAAAGATCCATGTAGTAATTCCTGAGAAATCACGATAAAGTTTCATGGAAAAATCCAAGATGGCCTCCTGGTGGCCATATTGGATTTTCAAATCGGACCAGAAAATGTATCCTGCACAACTAGACCCCAAGGGGAACCTGTGTACCAAATTTGAGAAAGATCCATGCAGTAGTTCCTGAGAAATGGCGATAACAAAGTTTTGTGGGGAAATCCAAGAAGAATCTAAGGAGCTTCGCTGTTGACCTCTAGCCTCACACCGTTGATCCGGCACGGGTTCCAGTTCAACATGTTCTTGTGTGGAAGTTTGTCAGTTACTTGCCGACGGGCGGCGATTCTCTTCGGGTACTCCGGCTTCCTTCACCAACCAAACTGACTGTCTCTATAGGAGTGAACCAACCATGAGTGTGACATTAAGCCAAATCCTTCCCCCGATGCTGACGTTGTTTTTTCATGTCACAATTCTGCTATGTGTCACGGTTCATACGTTATACTGTATGTTCCAGTATGTCAAATGACATCAATGTGCCCATTATCTTCGATCAATAGATTCATACGTATCAGGAAGTGAGTCTGAGGTCTGAGATCATCAGAAATAACGTGCAAGGATCGAAGAATCACAGAGCAAAGTTTGTACCTAGAATAAAAATATTCTAACAGTAACATGAAAACAAAAGAAGAATTTCCGGATGATTCCTTGTCGCCATTTTAAATTTAACTATCATTTTTAATCTGACGACTAAGCAAATAGATTCAAAATCGGTAAAAAGATATCTGGCTATGATGTGAGATCCTTCGGTTTTGATAAATTTGCACAATAAACTAAGAATAATGCCTGGACATACACGAGCAACGTGGAAAAGCAGGAGATTCAGATAATTCCACACCGCTGCCATATTGAATTTGAACATCGTATTTTGATCTTGGAGATATGCAAATGGATTCAACATGGGCGTAAGCTGTTAGGCCTTGCTACGAGATCCTTCTGTTTTGATAAATTTGCACAATGAGCGCAGAATAATGCCTTGAAGTAAACAAGCAATATGAAAAATGTGATTTTCAGATTGCCCCATATGGCACCATTTTGAGTTTGACCATCAAATCTTGATACGTAAATGGATTCAAAATGGCATAGGTTGTTGCGTTGTGCTTGGAGATCCCACAGTTTTGATAAATTTGCGTGATGAGCTAAGAATAATGCATTGAACTATACGAGCAACAGCCAAAAGTGTGATTTTCAGATGGTCCCATATGGCCGCCGTTTTGAATTTGACTATCAAATCTTGATCTTTGGGATATGTAAATAAATTCAAAATATAGACATAGGATGTTAGGCTATGCACAGAGATCCTTCAATTTTGATAAATTTGCTCAGTGAGGTAAGAATAATGCCTTGAACTATATGATCAACATGAAAAAGTGTGATTCCCAGATGACCCCATATAGACGCCATTTTGAAATTGACCATCAAATCTTGGTCTGTGGGATATGTATATAGATTCAAAATGGGAATAGGATGTTAAGATTGACAAATTGATTCTTGGGGTTACCACCCTTTGTTGAATTTGATTATGTAGTGTTTTGGACCACGTTTTCTTCTCAAACAAAGGGCTTAAAGAGTATTACACAAATCTAGATATACTAACTCTTACGCGAAAAACTTCCTTTAAGCGTTCGTTTTCATCGAATATCTGTGATTTTTCGCGATATCGCGAATTTCAATGGTGATAGTCGGCCGACCAAGGACACAAAATGTAACTTTTGATGGCATTGTTTGTTATAAATGGGTACCCATGCTAAATTAGTTCTTTGTGTGTTAGGGTTCAAGGTGAGAGGGGATGCCACCCGGATTTTGGATATTAAAGGTAATTTCTGTTTCACTTTTAGGGTTAAATAAGGTGAAAATTGGTAAAAGTTGTTCCTAAATTAACTTCCATTGTGATGTTTGTTACTAATGGCTGTTACACGCTAAATTGGTTTTATGTACTGTATGGCTTTAGTACAGGTATGGTTAGCTCGTTAGTTATTGGAATTGAGGTCATTTTAGGGTCACTTTACGGGTCAGATGAGGTCAAAAATGAAGGAAAATTCGGTTTTATTTCATATATTTTGTACTGTTTGTTATTTACTTTTGTATACAGTATGGTTCAAGGTAGGGTAGATACTAGGACAACATTGGCAATTTGAGGTCATTATCAGGTCATTTCGAGGTCAAATAACATCCAAAGATGGCCAAACAATTTAAAACATTTTTTTGTGAAATTCCTCGTAAAGGAAATGGGTATGAAATCTGAAGTAGTTCTACGGGGTGAATTTCAAGATATTAGTTTAGGGTAATTTTTTGTTTGTGAATTTTGGCAATATCCATTTGCTTATAGACTGGACTTTCCCGATCAAGATAACTGTTGATCTGAAGTTTTCTTTCTCGAGTTTGAAGTAGTTTGAGTGAACCCTTTCTGGCCTGGATGATAGAGGGGTCGGAAATTTAGTGCACTTCTGAACATTCGCGGTATCACCAGAATGATTAAAAATCGAGAGCAAAGAATTTTCGTAGCTTTGTAATATTATATTTGTCTAAGTTTGAGCTTATTTCTGTAATTCTAGTGATTAACCATCATGCGCTAATTCAAAATGGCGCTCATGTGGGTTCATCCATAAATCGCTCTTTTTCAGGTTATTCATGTAATAAGGATTATTCTTAGTTCATTGTACAAATTAGTTAACACAAAGAAATCTCCCATCAAAGCCTAGCATCTTTCGCCTATTTTGAATCTGTTTGCTTAATTTTGAGGTTATCTAAATATCACATTTTCTATGTTCTTCGATTACTTCAATACATTATTCTTACCTCACTGTGCAAATTTATCAAAACCGATGGATCTCTATACACAGCCTAAGATTTTATTCCCATTTTTCATCTATTTACATTTGCCAAATTAAACACTTGATGGTCAAGTTCAAAATGGCGGCCATATGGGGATCCAAAGGCATTATTCTTAGCTCATTATGCAAATTCGTCCAAACCGAGTCATCTCTGAGCATAGCCGAACATTCTATTCCCATTTTGAATCTATTTACATATCCCAAAGATCAAGATTTGATGGTCAAATTCAAAATGGCGGCCATATGGGGTCATCTGAAAATCACACTTTTTCCTTTTGCTCGTGTAGTTCAAGGCATTATTCTTACCTCATTGAGCAAATTTATCAAAACCGAGGGATCTCTATGCGTAGCCTAACATCTTATGCCCATTTGGAATGTATTTTCGTATGCCAAAAATCAAGATATAATGGTCAAATTCAAAATAGCGACCAGATGGTGTCATAAGAAAGTCATACTTTTGGTTGTTGCTCGTGTAGTTCAAGGCATTATTCTTAGATCATTATGCAAACTTAGCAAAACGAAGGGATCTCGAAGCATAGCTCAACATCCTATTCCCATTTTGAATCTATATACATATCCCACAGAGCAAGATTTCATGATCAAATTCAAAATGGCGGCCATACGAGGTCATCAGAAAGTCACACTTTTGACAGCTGCCCGTGGAGTTCAAGGCATTAGTCTTACCTCACTGAGCAAATTTATCAAAACCGAGGGATCTCAATGCCTAGCCTAACTTCCTATGTCCATTTTGAATCTATTTACATATCCCTAACATCAAGATTTGATAGTTAAATTCAAAATGGCGGCCATATGTGACCATCTGAAAATCACAATTTTTGGCCGTTGCTCGTATAGTTCAAGGCATTATTCTTAGCTCATTACGCAAGTTTATCAAAACTGTGGGATCTCCAAGCATAGCGCAACAACCTATGCTCTGTTTGAATCCATCTACGTATCCCTAAGATCAAGATGTGATGGTCAAATTCAAAATCGTGGCCATATGGGGTCATTTGAAAATCATATTTTTTCATGTTCCTGGTTTATTTCAAGGCACTATTCTTCGCTCATTGTGCAAATTTATCAAAACAGAGGGATCTCATAGCAAGGCCTAACAACTTACGCCCGTGTTGAATCCATTGCTCAAATTCAGCGGTGTGGGGTTATCTGACTCTCCTGCTTGTTCATGTTGCTCGTGTATATCCAGGCATTATTCTTAGTTGATTGTGCAAATTTATCAAAACCGAAGGGTCTCACATCATAGCCAGATAACTTTTGCCCATTTTGAATCTATTTGCTTAGCCGTCAGATGAAAAATGATAGTTAAATTCAAAATGGCGACCAAAAGGAGTCATCCGGAAATTCTTCTTTTTTTCGTGTTGCTGTTAGAATATTATTATTCTAGGTACAATCTTGGTTAAATTGAGCAGAATCATCACGCAATACCTTTTTACATTATGCCCGTTTTTATTCTGTTAGCATAATCTTCAGCTAAGAATACAATTATTAAATTCAAAATGGTGACCATGTGGGCTCATCTGAGACTCATATTCTCATTCTTCTCTTATAATCCAAGGTATTGTGATTACATGGATCTAAAAGTAGCAATTTCTCAAGGCCAACCCTCTTCACAAAACAGATCGATCTGACTATTTATGGGCTTAGTTTGGCTCTATTCGCACATTCATCAGTAGAAAAATAATCATCGACAGATAATATAATGTTTACATAATGATTATTATGCCTGCCTTAAACCCTACATTACAATTAACTAATTCCGTCTGTCTACCCATTCGTAACAATTAGTAATTCCGTCTGTCTACCCATTCGTAACAATTAGTACGATGACTATTAATTTATAACCGATTTTCATCAATTTTTGACATCACCTGACCCAAAAGTTTCTAATAATTAACGTGTAATCTATGACTACATCCAACCCTACACTACATTCAACTGATTCAACTTGATTACCCAATCGTACCAATTAGTACTACATATATCACCGATTTTCACAAAATTGTGACCTCATTTGACACAAAAGTGACCCTAAGATGACACTAATTCTTATAATAAACGTGTTATCTATGACTACCTTAGACTCTACACTACTTACAGCTAATTCAGCTTGGTAACAAACAATACGGTGGATGTTAATTTATAACCGAATTTTACAAATCTTTGACCTTATTTAACCCCAAGAGTGACCCCAAAACGACCTTAATTGGCCAGAATCAGGATGGTACCCCCTCCTACCTTGATCCCTACCACCCAAAGAACTTATTTAGCATGGGTATCCATTTGTAATAAAAATGCCGTCGAAAGGTTTTAAAAGCGTGTTTGAGGTCCTTAGCTGGCCGACTATGAGAGCGAGTCGATAATTTTTATTTTTTGAATGATTCGCGAAGCCGGTTTTCTTTCCCTTTATTGATCGGTTTTCATTCGAGAACTTTTATCGCGAACGATATCGCGAATCAATCGAGAATCAATCGATTAAAAAGCGATTGAAGGTAGGACTGTTTTTGACTTCGCATAGCCTGGTACCCTGCATAGCATGTTACATTGCTGGTATATATCCGTAGACTAGAGTACCAGGCTACTCCTTGAAAATTTGTTCTGTTCCTTTGTCAAACTAAAAGTCCCATGCATGTGCTTGACTCCACTGATAGACTCATACTACACATATCCACAGAAGCGTATTCCCAATGTCCGTTATTATAGATAAAACCTATGTGAAAAAAATATAATGCGTACGATATTCCCTGTTTGGTTTAAAGACCGGAGATGGATCGTTTGGGCGGTCAAATGTTAAATCGGACTGATCATCGCCGGATTACATTTAATAAAGTTGTTTTAAACGTGATATTCAATGTAGTGACTTTTACAGTCGGGATGACATGATATGTTAACATTGTTAAAGCGGCAGCTACAGCTCAATTTTACCTGGGCATATACTTTATATACCACCCTCACACATAGCAGCGTAACAGCTGTAAATCTGTGATGGACGTAATTGTATTCATTCGCCTTTCGATGGTTTCGCGATATTATCTCGAAGCTTTCTCGATCGTCATTTCTCGACATTCTCTCGATCAACATAAAACCATTGATTCTCGATGGGTCAACAAAGACGAATAAAAACCGATGTCGAGGAGATCGAGAATATTGAAGAGACATTCTCTTGAAGAAATACCGATCCTATCGGTTATTCTTCGAGAAAATCAGAGAAAAATCTCAACTGAAGGAAAATCGATTAATGGAGATGCTTCCTTAACCAGTTAATTATGTGACAAATCGAAGAAATGCAAACAGAATATTATATATGTAAACGTTACGTACTCAGCTTATGGGAAACATTTTAAAAAGGAACAATTAGGAAGTCAGTAAACATTAAGACGGTTAGAGCAGTGTTATTGTTTTCAGTTACGAAACAAAAAAATGACTCGTATCTTTACTCATTTCGGTAATGCTTTGAAATACGTGCCTATATACGTTTGATAATGTTGATATTGCTATTTTAACGATATATATCGAATGCACCGATAATTCATCCAGATTACTTGGTTCTTGCCTCTATACTAACGTAATCAGGTGAAAAATGGTCATAATTCAAATGAATAGCTTCGTGGGGAGGAAAGTATTGATATCAAAACAATAGTACTCTCATACCTGCAATTTCAGACCCGTTCCTATGTTTTCGTCAGCGTTATCGTGTTTTGTATGAACAATGCGCATCCAGGCACCCGCATCACTCACACATTTGTTTCGAGTCAGATTCCATGTCGCCAACTCTCTTGCTTCTCTTCTGCAGTCAATCAGCTTGCCGATTGTTGTTACCTAATTGTAACAAATATAATATGATTTAAGATCAATCACTGTCCACATGATCATTACCTCATTGTCGCTATCCCGATTTTATGGATTTTATTTTATGGAAGTATAACTCCAATTCAAAATGTATGGAATATCAGGCTCTCAAACTGTTTACCGTTAATACATTGCAGGAAATACATTCGTCATCGACGAAGCCTAAATAGCCTGGATTTCTTTCGTAATTTTCTGACTGGGTTTGTGAATTTGTCTGGCCTCAAATGCGATAACTTTGCTTCGTGCGATATTAAATCATCACTCTTCGACATACTGAACGGTTCCGTAGAAAATATTCAAGAGAGAACGAAACAATATGGATCAAAATAATCTTCTTGACCTCTTTGCTATATACTGACACAACTATAATGCCATGGTTCATAAATATATCACAGAAGGTAGATTATATCTTTGCCAGTCAACGCCCTATATATTCCGCACCTTCCAGCTCAAAGTGTGTAATTAAAATTGGCGTTCGGGCGTTCACAGTTTCCACGATTAGGCAATTCGATAAGACCCAAGGAACAGGAACAAAGACGGGAATATTTTGCTATCAAAATTCCATTGGCTGCTGTGATGACCTCAAAGTAATATAATGTTTGCAACAAAAGGGGATTTTTTTGTTATTACAATTGAATCAATCGCTTTACTGGTGGACGTTTATAAACGTAAGTAAGAGGTGGGAAAAATTGACGACGTCTGGTGACTAAAAAGCAATCATATGACACTACAGGAAATCATTCGTCGACACCTAGCATTCAGACCCGAGAATTCGGTGGATTCTCGGATGTAGCCTTAGTATTGCAAATTTTCATGTAGAGACAATGAAGTATCCACAATGCCCCTAGCTTCGGCTTAAGCGGAATTATATACGCTAGCTCGAGAGCTGTGATGACAGATCAGCTCGAACAACTCCTCTGATATTAATGGATGAGAATCGTGGACGTCTGATGGAGTAAACTCTTCAACATGTGGTAAAACTGGTAAATGCAAGAATACCCAGGAAAACTAAGGCGTTACTCATTCTATGAACAGAATACAAATATAAACATGAGACACCAGAGGTGCTACAACTCCTCAGTCCCTTAACAGTCTAGCCCAATATGTTTGTATGGGTGTAGAAATTTGGATGAATAGCAGTGAGTTATGGCATGCGAAATGCAACCCAAGCCACAACTCGGACAGATGAATGGATGGATACACTGACACATGGACGGACGGACAGACAATTGGAATCCAGTGTACCCCCAACTATGTACAGGAGTATAAAAAGTGACAAGGTATCCACATATCTACAGGGAAAAATCATGTAAAGTTGTGATCTTATTGCCCTGGCCTGAAAGTAAGTGTCGGACGGGTCTTTTGTCGATTGGGGCATTTGCCCGCTGTGTATCTGTTGCCTCATATCCTGTCAAGCAGTTGATGTTAACATGAAACAAACAATTATTATTAATGAGCCATATAAAACGTAGGCCCAACAGTTAAATTTCTAAAATATTATTCACAATTCAACCCGTTTTATATATTTAACAAAAATAATAATAATGTTTTTAAATGTTACACATGGCCCATGGGATGAAAGAAATAACTACAACAGGCTAGAGTTACTGAGCTGTCTCACGATGGGATAGGATGGGATTTTCGGCTAAATATCGGAGCCAGTTCATCTCAGAAGTGAAATTCCCCACAGTATCTGTATGTACTTTGTGCATTTTTATGCTGAAATTCGAAGGAAATCTATCCAGAATCAAAACAAATCTCCAATACCTCACATGTTATTTTCATAGTGCCTAGTCACAATGTTACAACATTCAAGCCCAGCGTCATTGTGCTTTGAAAAAAAACAACAACAAAAAACACGCGAAGTACTATTGGAGATTTTCTTTGACCCTGAACAGATTCCCTTCAAATTTCAGAATAAAAAAGCACAAATGACATACAGATACTGTGGAGAATTTCACTTCTCTAAGAAAAACTGGCTCTGATAGCCGAAAATCACATCCCATCTTAATGTGAGACAGAAACTCCCCTGACGAATCTCCGTTGATAACCCATTAGCGTCAGTGCAACAACAACAACAACAACAACAACAACAACAAGAAGAATGCAAGAAGTTTGCGTTGATTTATTGGTTTGGCCATACCTTTCGCTATCTTTCATGAAGTATATTGAGGCTTGAACTGGCCGACGACCACAGTTCATTTTACCAACTGAAAACTCAACTGCGCCATTGATGTGTTGGCAGGAAGCACGAACACATGAGCACTACTTTCAATTTTGACAGATCTCACAGGTTCCTACAATTCTGTGACAAGACAAAGTACAAATTGCCCTTTTCCGATAAAATAACCGTTTATTATCGTTCAAATCTATTCTGAGAACTTTTAGACGAAATAACAAGTCGATTTTCACAGTTTTAATGTCGGACTAATTTTTCTCAACAGCGTAGGGAAACGACAATTAGTCTGCCAATACCGTACTGCTGAATATGCAGAGGATTATAGACTTCTAAACCAAACCAATGACCAGTCATTCACTACACTGAACCAATGGCAGACATACAACTTTACTATGGAGCTCTTGATTGGCTACATGCTAGTAAAAGTATGTAAATCAGTATAAAAGTAGGGCTAATATATGCATACTTCTAGATCCGTTTTTAGAAGACTGAAAAATGGTAGAAAAATTGTAAAAAAATAATTAATGAACGGTTAGACATGAAAGCCTCAAAGGCACAAGTAAAAGATAAAAGGATCATAACCTGTAAGTTTCATGAACTTCCTTGCAATAGTTATCGAGATACGGCTCGGACAGACACATAGACCATGGGCTCATAGTCGAAACCCTCCCCTCCCTCGGGGATTTTTGCACACTATTATTTTAAGATAGCCTGGTATGTGTATTTGTTGAATCTGCCTGTTTGCCAGTAAAATTTTGGTGGAATAAAGGTACAGGCTGTGCGAAGTATACACAGCTTGAGCCTTTTTGCTGATTCCCAAAATGGGGGGTAGGGTGCAATGCGGCCTTATATTTTCTTCACATTCAGGTGTAGCATGCTGAATTTTACCATACAGTATGCCGAATGAGCACTTTATCAGCAAAGGAAATTGAAAGTTTTCTGCCCTGAAGAATAATGACGTCACAGTGACGTCCTCTCATCAAATCGTGGTTTTGAGTGATTTTTTGCTTATTTTGTACATATGTTATAAAACTATTTCAATTTATTGATAAAACTGTCCAGATTATAATTTTTGCGGACTATTATTTTAAGATAGCCTGGTATGTGTATTTGTGGAATCTGCCTGTTTGCCAGTAAAATTTTGGTGGAATAAAGGTACAGGCTGTGCGAAGTATACACAGCTTGAGCCTTTTTGCTGATTCCCAAAATGGGCGGTAGGGTGCAATGCAGCCTTATATTTTTTTCACATTCGGGTGTAGCACGTTGAATTTTACCATACAGTATGCCGAAAGTGTACTTTATCAGCAAAGGAAATTGAAAGCTTTCTGCCCTGAAGAATAATGACGTCACAGTGACGTCATGTCATCAAATCGTGGTTTTGAATGATTTTTTTGCTTATTTTGTACATATGTTAAAACTATTTCAATTTATTGATAAAACTGTCCAGATTATCTCCAATAATCATTAACTAGTTCGAATAAATTATCTCACATTTGGCAATTGCATGTAATCTGGGGTTAAACAGTGAATAAATATGTCCAAACCACGTAACACGTTAGATGACTGATTGTGGCACAAGGGTACTCGTGGATCACAATCTGTCGGCAAACGCTTTCATAGGAGCTTATCAACACAATCACATGGCTTCTAGGGCCAGGATGATTCAACTATACATTAAAATGCGCTACACTGCACAACTAACTCACAGAATGCAATAAAACTTATATACGAGCGCCGGTATTTCTCGTGAAAGCAAACAAATGTCCGATACCGACTTTAACTGCTTCGAAGTCAGTCTTTCTGCTGAATATTACTCTGTATCATCAATGTGTGAAGAGGTTGTTCTGACCCTACACCTGCCTGAGTATAGGAGTTATTATAACATCACTATATGTACTAATATGTACCTCAGAGCAGTTGTTTCGGATAATTTCGGAAATATATCTTATGTATATCCCAGGCATATCTCTCACCAGGGGCCAAGCCTAATCATGAATATAGATAACTATTAACGATATATACTCTCATATTCTTGTAGATATAGTGATGCCGGTATTACCCACGGGGTGAAAACTCATATTATTTCAGATTTACACTCCTCTTCTTCGTTACTCGTCCGTGCTGCACACATTGTGTAATCGTTTATTAATTTCGATTGACACATGTCTTTTTCTTCTCTTCTTTCTTGCTGACGGTTCTTGTCACGTGCCAGTGTATTTTAACAATCTACTTGATGGACTGGCACGATCGCGGCATGGTCGTCAGGCGAATCGGATTATGCGTCGAAACCATCTACCTCCACAATCGAGCCTGATAGCATATTCTTACTATTTCTCAATTCAGGTGTCGGAACATGGATCTCACTTAATGAGAGATTTAATACGGTGCATGTTCATTTCAGGATGTCAACCGCTGTCTGCATTCCATCTCTCAATGGTAATAGTCTGTGGGAACATTTAACACTGTCGCAAGCCATCAGAATCAACTGACGGCTTGCGACAGTGTTAGATGTTCCCATTTGAATAATCGGCATATGCCATCCCTACCAGGGAACTCAGTTCCTAATTTCAAGAAGCTCCCTAAGTGAAATCCATGATCCGACACCTGAATTGAGAAACAGTAAGAATATGCTATTAGGCCCGATTGTGAAGGTAGACGTTTTCGACGCATAATCCGATTCGCCTAAATATTCCGACGGCTTGCGACAGTGTTAGATGTTCCCACAGACTATTACCATTGAGAGACGGAATGACATCCTGAAATGAAAATGCACCGTATTAAATCTCTCTTTAAGTGAGATCCATGTTCCGACACCTGAATTGAGAAATAGTAAGAATATGCTATCAGGCCCGATAGTGGAGGTAGATGTTTTCGACGCATACTCCGATTCGCCTGACGACCATGCCGGGATCGTGCCGCTCCATTAAGTATATTGCTAAAATACACGTACAATGGCACTTGACAAAAACTGTCAGCAAGAAAGAGAAAAACAGCACATGTGTGAATGGAAATTAATAAACAATTACACAACGTGTGCAGCATGGACAAGAGTAACGAAGAAGAAGAGTGTAAATCTAAAATAATATAAGATTTCACCCCGTGGGTAATATCGGCATCACTATATCTGCAAGAATATGAGAGTATATATGGTGAATAATTTTTTTTATATTCATGATTAGGCTTGGCCCCTGATGAGAGATATGCCGGGGATATACGTAAGATATATTCCCGAAATTATCCGAAACAACTGCTCTGATGTGCATATGAACATCTCTTCATACAATTCGTCTGTTTTCTTCTTGTCAGCCATGTGAAAGATCTTTACAAAAACCCAGTAGAATCCTCTTACCCCCCCCCATCTTTGGTATATACAATCTGATATCCACTCACGTACCCACTCCGAAGCGCACAACAGCAGCGCAAATCTTCAAGAAATACCAGAGACAGTAGTTTGACAACATCGTACAATATTTTCTTATTGACAGACGTAAAATTGTCGGATAAATAGACAATGAATGCATTGTATATTCAGATGGGTCTGGAATGAGGGTGGTGTTACAGTAATGCATGCCGAGGCCACACCCACCAACGATTTTTCGGCAAACAACCAGATTATGTTAGAACATAAGCCAGGCTATCAGAAAAATATAACCTTGAAAAATCCCCGAGGGGGGGGATGGGGGTCTACGGTGGCCCATGGACTAACATCCCCAGGGCCATAACAATACTCCTGAGCGCGTAGGGCTGAGGAGTAAAAACATTTTGCAAGAATTCTTCAAAACAAATTAAAACAGCCATTATTGAATAACCCCACTCACACCCCTGTTCGACGGGTTATCAAATTATGTATGGAATCTAAGATTTCCACATATGTAAGCCTCAAAATTGTCGCCCGGAAACAAATAGTAAAATTTGACGAGCAAAAACTCAACACGGCGCTTGAATTTCTCCTGCTGATGACGTCACTAGTGTAAAATCTCAGCCACCAATATACATATTCACACGTTATCAAGAGCGGTTTATCCGCTTCAATTTCTCCATTTTTAAGCATTTATCGAAGAAATCTTGAAGCCGTTTCTGGAAAGTGTACTGGCATACCTAGGTCGAAAGATGAGAAAATCAGGAAGATGCCGGCGTCTGGTTAAGCCCCAGTCACACTGTCAAGAGTTGGGTAGGCGAATCACCGCGAACTGGAAAATCGTGTTCATCCTTGGCAATTCGTACTGGCATCTTGCGGGGTTCGTCGCAGATCGTGACCGTTCTTGCCTATTCTCGGAGGGAGTACGAAAGTTTTGAAAGCATACGTGCTTATTCGTAGCAGATTATCGAGCATTCGTAGTGGGTTCACGGGCTGCCGTGTTGATGCGCAGGGCGTTCTTCATTGGATCGTACTGCATGCGTACTCATTCTTGATGATTCTTGTTAAATGCTTATGGCTGTCGTACAAGGAACCTACGGCATGCGTGAGGGATTCGGAAGACAGATTCAAAGAGGCCCTCTACAGGCTAATTGACACGAATCGACAAGATTAAAATATTCGTGATCATTTGCCGGCATTCTCCACCCAATTCTTGACAGTGTGACTGGTGCTTTAGCGGATGGAGCAGGCCTGGAAAATGTATGATGCCCTAATATAGACAAATATTTATCCTGTTTTGTCCGACTTCACAACCAGCGATGAAAGTAAGTTCTTCACATGTTTGTGTATATCAAACACATCCGTGAAGGTTCTGTTGAAACAATTTGTAAGCTTAAGAAATCAGCTTGCACGACCAGTGCACAGGCAAATTCGGGGAACTCTACGCGTGAGAAGCATAGTATAAAACAAAACAAGCGGGATAATTACATACCGGTAAGCATTCTTTAATACACTTTAATTATACATATGGACCGCCGCACAAATAACTAAACCTGGAGAAGGAACCCAGCATTGCAGAATTCACTGTTTTCTTTGTCATCGTTGTGCACTGAAGATAACCTTTTACATTTGTATATCTATCAGAATTATATTGACCAGCTGCTGTGATTCATATTTTCTTCTGCCGTCGCCTCTGTCATCTGGTCAGTTACCGGACATCAAGATGGCCTCCTATGTGGTGGGGTTTCCCCACATGATCCTAAATGATACGAAAATATCGATACATATGCATTGACTATTCCTGATATTTCATCCATATAGCTATGGTGGTAGTTCATCAAATGAGCCGTGAAATTTGACTTATCAGAGATTGCTCTCAAAATAGAACCGAAAGAAGTTTGCTAAATCTGCAGCGAAACAGTGATCAAACAAAATTACTACAAAATACCAGATGGTTCAGTAGCGATTTAATATAATTAACTAACGACAAAATAAAAACATTTACAAAATATGGTATAATATGTCATAAAAATTAATACTAAAAGAATAGTGTGAAAGAGAGTTCCAGTAGCGAGCAGCTAAAGTGATCCTAAATGTTCATAAATAGTCCCTCGTGAAATCCACAAGTTTCACACTCCAGAAAACGGTCATATTCCAGCGACGATGAACGTCCAAATTCTGATCCTGTAACTCGAGCCGAGGAACAACACTATTTGAATATCCCAACAATGTCGACTTTATAGTAAAACTACACGAGTCTCCAAAAGGGACTTTCCGCTCATACGCTTTTGTGTAAAAGCACTTGTCGACAGTCCAAAATTTCCTCAACCAGTTTCACGATCTCGTTTAATAAGATGACAATAAGACAACCTATCTCGGTCATAGAAACTGTGACTTATTCATGCACTGTTATATATCTATGTGATCACAAGCTCTAAAATGCTTTCCTTTGCTGCCAACACTTCTCTTATACATACCCAACATAAAACTTTTCAGAAAATGAAGAACTTCCTGGAACATTTCAGGACTTCTCGAGACATTCTAGAACTTCCTGGAACATTTTCCACAGTTCTATACCAACAACAGAATAAGCAATAAGTACATAATTTGGTCATTGCCAGTTTACAAATTACTGCTGTCCCATCATCTATCATCTATTGCTATCTTAAATGGTGTAGAAAAGTTTGAAGCTGCTAACATGAGTTCATTGCCCCGAGGCAGCGACTCGAATATTCCAACAGTGTTGGCTTTACATTGAAATTACACGAGTCTTCAAAAAAAGGGACTTTTAACCAACACTTCTGTGTTCCAATAACTAGTAATTCCACTCACACGGTTTTGCGTGAAAGCACTTGTCGGCAGTCCAAAAGTTCATCAACAGGTTTCCTGGTCACTCTCAATGAGATGGCTATAAGTTAGCCATTACATTCCCAAATCAGGACCTTATTGATTGCCTAAGTTCATTAATAGTATCTGTGTTCAAGAAAACTGATCGTAGATATATTAATCTCAAAGGCCATAAAGCATTCTTTAGCTCTACTACATACAGGGCATGCTTCTTTGTTTATAGATTTGCTTTAATTTCTCATTAAAAATATCTGTGTGAAATTTAGCAACACAATATATCAACAGCATATACGTATTCCAAAAAGTATTAATTGCGCATCCCTGTGGGCTGACCTTTATCTGTTCTCTTATGAATTCGTCTATATGCAGGCGCTTTCAAAACTCGTTACTTCATCAAACGCTATAGACGATCTTCTCGCTGTGGATAATGGCTGTATTAATGGCACAATGAAGGATATATATATCCACCTTCATTGGATTTGAAAGAAACTACAGATAGCCCTAACGGCACATAATATTTAGACCTATATCTCTAAAAAATGAAGCGGGCCTTCTCTCTCGTCGACTTTACGACAAAAGATATGATTACAATTTTGACTCCGTAAAACATCCCTTTCTGGAAAGCAATATTCCTGTGGGACCCGCTTATGGCGTATACATATCTCGCCTTGTAGCTTTTGCTAGATCCTGTGTTAAATGTGACGATTTTAGTCAGCGTCACAAAACGCTGTTGCAGAAACTTATGAAACAGGGCTATACCACCAAGCGCCTCCACTCAAAGTTTCTCAAATATAGCGATACATACCGCATGCTGATAGCAAAATATGATGTAGAGTGCAAGATCTATGGCGTTTCGTTTCATAACTTGTGTCTAACTCCGCTTGACCCAGGGCTATGTGCCGTATAAACCCATGTACTTCAAGATCCTCATTGTGTCAATATGAACAGTTACAATCGAAGGGTGACTGAGATACATGATTCTCTAGATGAGGACTTTACGACGAATATCATATGGATTAAGAATACTGATCAGCGATACGGATTTGATAAGTTTGGATCATAATTATGTCTTTCCGTCATCATTGATAACTGTTGAGCGCTTCTCCCTTGGAGGAAATTAGCCTATGTGTATGTATACTATGATTGTCTTTTAATTTGGTGCTAATGCTGTTATATGGAATTAGTCTTTGGATTATGGACGCGGAGATTCTTTAATGGACGAGGATTGAATAATGAATGACGAACGTATTACCCTACTGTCACTCAAGGGCCCTATATCACTATATCACACTGTTATATCACTGGTTGATCACAAGCTCAAGAATTATCTCATTACTGAGAACACTGCTCTCATATAACTTTTCAGTAAATGATGTCATACCGAGAACAACATATGACTTCTTGGAACATTCCAGTACTCCCGGAATATTCTATAATTTGCTGGAACATTCTTTACAGTAGACAGAATAAACAATAAATACATCATGAGGTTAATGTCACAGGATAAACATGTTTGAAAATTGCTGCTGCCCAATGCCACCCTAAAGGATATTACCTGCTACAAATCTACACAATATAGCAAAATGAACTACAATCGAGAAACCAAGGAGGGCCAAAGTGCAGCAGCATAGCACTATCGCCTGAAGTTTCAGCGAAATGGAATGTCATATTTTGTTTGCATCCCTTACTGTCCAGAAGTGTCACACTTCATGTGAAGTGTGCCTAGAAGTGCCTCTGAAGAGTACACTTGAAAGGCACTTCAACAACAGAGAAAAATATTGGCACACTTCAAAGGTACTTCATTAGAAAAAGGCAGCAGTCAAGGGACTCCTCAAAGACACTTCATGGACTTTGTCAATTTCATAACAAAAAGTGAGGGACTTCAGAGACACTTCTGAGACTTTCTTTTTGTTCGGCATAATCCAAGGTACTCCTCAAAGACACTTCTTGGACTTTGTCAGTTCTTCAGTGAAACTTAGGGGACTTCAGAGACACTTCTGAGACTTTGTTTTTGTTCTGCATAATCTAAGGTACTCCTCAAAGACACTTCTTGGACTTTGTCAGTTATATGGCATAACTTGGGGACTTCCCCTTGCAAAAAATATCTTCTAGCATCCTATAAGATTTTGAAAAATCCTATAAGATTCTAAAAAATCATATGAGCTTCTAAAATATAAGAGTCTGAAAAATCCTATAAGATTCTGAAAAAATCCTATTAGATTCTGAAAAATCCTATAAGATTCAATCCAATAGGATTTCTAGATTATTGGAATTTTCCCACAAACTGTTACAGTAACATAACATTTTAAATTAGAACTACATGTTTACAAGTTTCAGTTATATTAATTAGCTCTGGGAATATCCCAGCTTAAAGTTGGCTGATTTGATTTCACTCAGTGACATCAAATCTCATTTCAATGAAACCACCAAACATCAGATTTGTACTTCACACTTCAAAATAGCTACAACTGTGTAAAATATTCACATGTGGTTACTGACATATTACTCAGAACTGTGTCTGTGAACATTTTTTTTATATTTTAAAGTGATCAGTACTATGGGTTTCTATTTGAATAGAATAAAGACATTAATAACACCAGTCTCTCACATATTAGATAAGAAATCTTGTTGAATTCAGATTTTATGATCATTCAAAATCCATGATTTTATAGTAAAATTGGACAAAATGGGAAAATAGTTTTAGAAGAATCAGTTCTAACATAATGTCAGCAACAAAAAAATACCCATTAAAGAATACTTCATATTATCCTCTTCATCATTATCACTAAGTATAATATATATAATTTCTGTTTCTGATAGTCTTTTTCTTTCTGAACTGTCTTTGCCAAAATGGGTGGAGTTATCTGCCCTTGAAAATTTAATTGAACACTGGGGGCGCCACCAGACGATAACAATCAAAATGGCTGACCTCTCCTCCAACTGCAGAAATCAGATGGATTTGTTCCTGTTAAAGCTAGAACTATGGAGGTTTGAAGAACTGTATTGCAGATGGAGATGATAGCAGCTAGTGATATGGTAAGTAAATTATAAATATAACTAAAAAAATTCTGTTTTTCATAACTTAATAAGCAAAGAACTGAGCTGAACAATGATGTAGACCTGGGAATATCAGCTGTTTATTTTATCAACAAGTTAAAATTGATATTGGCCTCAATAAATATTTTTCTATATGGACTGCAGGTTATTATAATGTACTCCACCTTATAATTGCAGTCAAATTTAATGGTCATGTAACATGGCGAATTATCCATATCTCTGTCCCAATATCACTTTCAGATCTATCCAGGTTGATCAAGGCAGTGTGGATTAATTGCCATTGTTATGATTGTGTGAATTGTCAGCTTGAGAACACCAGGCTTGGGGACCTCATATGAAGATTGGCTTGCACCCCTGGAGGAAATCCCCTGAGGGTGAGATATTTTTATCACAAAACTGTTCTGTTCATGTCAAAACAGGTGGATTTAACTGGTTGGGGGGATGGTAGCTCTAAATAAATTATCTCATTGTTTTTATTTTTTATTGATTCATAAATTGTTTTGATTTTTTTTCCTTGCAGAATGTAGAATATTCCCATACCAGATTTTTGACAAAATGGTAAAGAAATAAGTTTTAGAATATATTGATAATAAAATGTTAGTATTACCTGTTTTAGCTGTAATCAGAAAAAGTAATCAATTATGATTAGACTTAATTTTCATCATTATAACAGGCTATATTTTCCTTGTCTATTGATTGCACTATTCATATACCAAAGCTAAGGATCTTCACACTTCAATTGTACACTTTTACCCACATCTTGAGAAATGAGAACATTTCATTTCATACATTTATTTCATTTCAAAAATTTAAGAATACAATTTGTAGTTAATAAGCATTTATTTGTTATTTGAAACCTTGTATGAAGATTTAGTTAAGCCAGGAATTAACAGAGACAAATTATCAAAATCCACATGATTGTTTCTAATGGCTTCTTTGTCAATACTTTCATAATTCCAGAATACAGCTGCAACAAGGAACTCGGCTCACTTCAAGCAGCCACTCGACTGATGGGAAATTTAATGAGCACACCTAGGTATGGTTGATTTCTTCATAGTGTATATTGGCTAGAACATCACACAAACTATTTATCTCCATTGTTGTATATCATGGAGTACTAAAGAAAGGATAATAGACATCTTCATCAATCTTTTGTAAATCGTAGGGATGTGTTCCATTCTTTACCCTTTATGGTAGTCAACCTATTCAATCATAGTGAGTGTATAAAAAAAAAAAAAACTGGATTGCATGTCATATGGAACCATATATACAACTGATCAGGTTTTAATTATATGCATGTATTTATCGCCACAGGCCAAGAAGTTCACAATTCAGACGGGTGGGTTTCAGCGTTGGGTTACGTCCGAGTGGACCTCAGGACAACTGAAGTAAACTATCCTTCGAAAGATCTGCTACTTAAAGTTCAAGTTGGAAAAGAACACGGTCACCCTTGAATAATAATACTGCAATAAATTCTCATACCAAAGACTGCATGTAAATACATACATATATAGTACTGTGCTGTATTTTGTCTCAAGGATTTGTGCTAGCGGTTTATTGTAAATATTTTATGATGTACTGTTCTGTCTCACTCTGTATTTTCTCTGAATAAAACTTTCTGTGCTCAAATATATATTTGTGTATTCTTTTCTGGGAAAGTAAATATCTCGTGGCTATACATACCTTTTCATCACACGGATTTGCTATGATACTAATAAGGTACTTCAAGAGCACTTCAGAAGTGCATATGAAAGGTATCCTTCTGTAGAAGAGTGGATGAAATGACTTGCCATATAAGGGCATTGAAGTGCCTCAAATATTCTAATTAGGTACTTCAAGAGCACTTCAGAAGTGCCTATGAAGGTTACCCTTCTGTGGAAGTGTCTATGAAGTGCCTTTGCAGTACCTAATTAAAATATTTGAGGCACACTTCTAAGTGACTTCATTGTGACTTCATTGTGACTTCAATGCCCTTATATGGCATTGCTATAAAACAATACCCACACTGCAAGCACACTTCTGACTCTGAGCCTTGCACTTCAAGGTTGAAATATGGCCACACTTCAAAGTTACTTCAAAGTTACTTCAAAGACACTTCTGGACAGTAAGGGATGCTGAGCACTACATTGCCCGCTCTGTCTTCAAAGAAGGGACGCAATATCGCCAACATGTTTTCGCTATGATCAAAGTTAACACATTTTCTAAAATCCCAATTCCTTTCTGGGAATGCATTATCAGACTTAAATGGCATCGAAAGTAAGGTACTGTGTTTTTATTCTTTAAACTTCGAAAGATGGCCCGGTTCGTCGAGTCATTCAAGGTGTTTTCATAAACAGATAATCACGGCTAGGATACAGAAACACCAGGTTTCCGTGAATCACTCGTGGTTCTAGTGAAGTTTGGTACAATGCTACTTCAGACGAGAGATTTGGGTTTGCAATATATATAGGCCAAAATTGGGAACCCAAAACGTCAGTTTTTATAAAGAAAGTGGCAAGAACGTTATGGCTACTATGAGCGTCATTGCTTGCCATATTCGGTGCTAAATCCAAGGCTTACGTAAACCCGTCAATCCCGTCTGGCATTAGGGTGACTGGGGAATCAGCCCCCGCTTAACACTTAGTGAATTGTCCAACGATGCCCCGGAACGACACAAAAGGAGCTTAAACCTACTGACGTTTTCACATTAGGGTAATATCAATCCTACTTGCATGATCATATATGTAAAGAACCGTGGGTAAATTCAAGACGTCTTCATATAGGGCATACAATCAGTTTCAAGTCAGTTTAAAAGTAAATCCTCAAATTAACTTTGCTGGTATGACGTGGCAGCAAACTACTGGCCCGAACATCATGTTTGATGGAGCCATATCCATGCATGGCTTGCCTTGGCATGGGGAAAGTATTTTGCAGCCAACGGCAACTTTCTCTGCATAACTTCGGAAAACAATTGTGAGCTTACAATGGCGCCTATGAGGGGTCAATACAAATTTGCCAGAATTAGGGCAAAGTTTGAAAGATAGAATAGTAATTTTTTCATTATCGTATTTTACCTATAATAATAATAATCTTCTAAAAAGCCAAACATTATGAGACGAAGAATTTTCTGGTAGACCATGCTTCAAAATATAGTGTGCAATGTTTCGGATTTCTAATCCCAAATGTAGCGAAAATATGCAAGTGTGGTCTCTTCTAGGCCACAGAGAGATAAACGAATATCGAAGCAAATCTCGAATAAAGTTCATCCACTTTGACGGATACAATAATCTTCTTCGTCGAAGAGGGTATCAGTACGTTGAGCATTTATTTGTTCAGATCCACATCCACGCAATTAGGGGAATTTATCCTTCGTTTAAAATAACGATAAAAACTTTCCTCGCAATTTAATACATACATTAACTCATACTGAATCCTTGTAAATAGAAAAGTGAAAGTTATATTTAGAATGATTAAAGCATAACCCCATTTCATTTCACACGGAGGTAGATGGTTACTGAACGAACATGACAAGACATAGCTAGTTACCTTGATACAGGGATCACGGTCTGGAAGTCCAGGACATGAAACGGGTGTCCAACACTGGCTATCAAACGTAACAGATATTTCGTCCTCAATGTTTGTCTTTCCCAATAGGTTGACTTTTTTCGGGACTAAACAGTTGAACCCAGCTTCCTTCTTTGGCGTGTTCATTTCCTACGTAATTAACGGAAATCATTACCGATGATGTGCACAAATAATTCGCAAGTGTTATCATGTGTTACAATATAATAATAAAGAAGAGAATCAATTGTCTATTCATCATGTCATTTGTACAAACAAATTTCTGTTAATTATTATATCGGTTAAACAACCACAATCGTTTGTATTATTTTAGGTCGCTTTTCGGGACCTGTCATTTCGACCCAATATTTTCTGACCTCTTGTGCTAGGGCGCTGAAACTTACCACACTGTACCCTTCGGTCAAGCGCTACCAGAAATGTAAAAAATAATCAGGATGGACGTTTATATGACGTCACAGTGACCTCAGTGGTGGATTGTTTTTCGATTTTTTTATTTATGTGTTTTATTTTTGCAAAAACTGTATGAAAAATTAGTAAATAACAGTCTGATGTGAATAAGTTTGGTTGGGAGAGGGGCGTAATGGACCCTCCAGGCCTGGTAGGGTTAAGCCAAGAATAAAAACAATACAGTATCGCTAAAATTTTTGACTACAAAATGCTGTTTTGGGTTTTATCATTTCTGATTGAGCTTGAGTGAAGTATAGTGACGAGTTTCCGATTTTTATTCCCAAAGATAACGAAACGTTTTATAGCTGCGGATGATGGAGACGGGCGGGGAATAATCAGATAATCTTTGGCTAGCTCAGGGCAGGTAGGCGTGAATGAATAAGCCTATGCAAGGACTGTATTGCTGAATCTGAATCTCGTTCGATATATGCCTGACTGGTTAAATCAATCACAATCACAACGGGAGTAGTTATCAAAGATGCAAAAATTCCTCTTCTTTTCTCTCCATACTCACATTCGATGAGGCCTTTAGCTTGGAATGAAGTTCATCGTGCAGGTAGAGCATTAATTCACAGGCAACTCCGCTTTCTGTTCTTTCAGTTTTGGTATAAGCATATGCCATGAGGTTCAAGTCTGCTATCTTGGGCTTACATGTACAAGCATAATATATCGAAAAATGACTGGTTGATATTCTGATAACTTTCTTCTCTATGACGAAATAACTCCCTTCGGACCGAGTTGTATATTGCGGGATATTCTGAACTCCACTGTCATCGTGACAATAAACCTGAACTTCGTCCGCGTCCAACTTCTTGCATATTGGCAAAAAAATAGTAACTTGCTTTTTAAAATCAGTAAAACCTCTCGAGCAGAATAGTTCTATAATTGGACTGATAAATGTCTGATCTGGCCGAAGATTGAATTTCCCTCTGTTTTTGTGGAAATCACAATCGATCCCGTGGACGATCTCTATAGACTCAGTTTTGGCAACAGCTCCGCGCGGAACAAGGATTCTTGTATCTGATCCAGCATGCGTGAAAATACCCCCATCAGATGTACACAGATGTGTAACAGAGTTTTGACATTCTAAATAGATTGACTCCAAAGTCAGATCAATGTCGGCTTGATCACCAGAAGAAGCTGCTTCTGAAAATAAACTACATGTATCAGGCGCATGATGTAACCAGTATGCTAAATATGCAAGAAGAAAAAAAATTATATTAGTAAATGTCTGTGCGTGTTTCAATATTACATGAAAACTAGCCTTGACGTTTTTACATTTGAGGCGATGACCAAACCAAGTATTGGAATTTCAATTTCCCACTCATGGCCTCGCTCAAAAAGCCTAATTGTGCCAGCACTAGCTTAATATACTGTAGATAGCCAGAGTGAATAGATAATTGAGGGTTGAAGCCAAAGTGTTGGGAGAGTAAGTGTAGTAGAAAATGATATTTGACGTGTCCCGTGTAGACAAACATTACTCTTCAAATGGTTATCATCAACAACCCATTTCTTATAACCTCACCTTGATCTTTGGCTTGAGAACTGTTCCCACTCTCTGACATGTGAGTCATCTCTGTTGATATTGCAGGTTCTTGCGGTGGGAGTCGGTGGTCACTGTCACCAGTGTAAGTTTTTAGGAATGGTGTTGTATTTTCTCCGGTTTGCTGCAATCACGATATATGCTATTAGAGTCCAGTGCAGACAGTTTCTGTGTACAGTTTGCGAGAAAAACAACTTATTACCTCATCTGAATAAATTTGCCATATGCGTGATTCAAACATAAGGTTTCTCAAATGATAACGGAAACGTTTGAAAAATCGGAATTGGTTTGATACACACAAAGTTATCCTGACACGGATGTTGCGATGACCAAATTTATTTAACTATTATTCGTACTAGATGTTTTTTTCTATTTTAAGTTTTCTTCGGAATTTCCGTGACATTCCTGATCCAGTTTACTCCCTAGGTTTTCTCGCGATACTATTCAAATACGAACAAATTCTGCGTGATATCTGTTCGTCAACAGTGAGACTCGCAAGTAAGTTTGGTGCGAGTACTAACAATTTGCACCAGTTGCACAATGTCTGTAGTTATTGGATACTCTGAGATGTCGTCTGAACTGCTCTAATCATCATGAGTAGGGTCTACTAGTCTGGGTATTTAATTATTTCTTTTTGATGATTCGTTCCTTCTCATAAAGATAGCCAGTCGTCGATCGCCAAATGACGATCCATTATCTATTCCTTTATCAGCGAATAAGCGAGATTGGGGTTTCAGCTAAGGCTGGTTGCCATGAGAGGTCTGGTGGCTCAAGGGGATGAAACCGACTGTTCTACGCTATAAGCCTTGTATGTTTGATGGATGAAATCAGATTTCGATGATTGTAAATTGAGCCTGGTATACTTTCTAAAAAAAAATTCAATGTTTTATAATGGATTTATTCAACACAAGTGATTTCAAACTTCTATTATTTGTTAAACATATACTGCAGCAAATGTTGTTTGACCCATTGAGTCAGCAAAACTTTAATGGAGAAATAGCCTCAACTGAAACTGGCATAACCTCAGCCTCCAACACGGGTATACTATTGTTAGCCTCGTTATATTAATCTGCATATATGATGACGAACAAGCCAGGGTAGTACAACTGGATTTATATTCTCTTCAGTTGAAGCGTAATGGTAAACACAGTTATTTATGCAAACTTGCACACTGTAATATATCTATTTTTGCGCCAGATATCTGCGAAAACTCATGAAAAATGAGTCTGAACGGTCCTGCCCGGTCTTGTTTGTTCTGTTATCGAATTACATATATTCACTGCTAAACAGTTTCAGATGCGTACCCCCAAATCGCTATCAATTCAGCGTAAAAGCCAATATCTTCGCATTTCACGAGAGCAACATATTTCTCACAGATACTTCAGGACACCATCCTGAAGGATCTTGGCGCCCACCATTGTCCGATAATTGTAAGCTAATGACAAGAGGATCTTTTTGTCCATTGTTACTAAGACGATTGAGTTGTAATTTTGTTTACAGAATTCCGAATCTGAGCGAAAAAGATCGAAAAAGGGACACTGGAAAACACCAGGATATAATCTTCCCAAGTTTCAGGAGTTTCAAGATTTCTAGAAACTGTACTTATGACGGCTGTTATAGTACAAGAGAAATGAGCAAAGTTAGTCTGAAAGTGAATGTACAGGTACGGAGGATCCTTCGTCTTCGTTTTGTAGTATTTTTTTTCTGCACGTGTCATTATTGGGTACTGGAAGCGAAGAAAAATCTCTTTGACACTTTGGCATACTTAAGATTTTATTATTAGCAACGAAGCTAATTCTGTTCTGTTTACTGGACTAGTTTGAGATATCTCTTTTAATATACTATGCTCGAAAATAGTAAGATGATACAATACTTAATACTGAAGAGATCCGGTCCGCGCAGTAATGCTGAAACTTCGAAACAGGGCTTCGTGTTTAGCATGAGTGATAGCTCACCAGCACGCAAACACTCACGTAAATTCATGTCACGAGAGTGATTTTTAGCTCAAGTAAACTGTCATATTTTATATTGTATTATATTGCAACCACTCGCCTGATTTTCAAATACCCTCTCCTAAATATTTTGACGTGGGCTATTTTTAGCTCGCGTACTTAATTCTAAACACAAAGCCCTGCGAAAATGTCTGAATCCTGATTATCTCCCTTGGATCAAAACATGCAGTAGTCTACAATTGTCGAGTTGTGACATTGTGTCACAAGAGTGAAGTTCCTTCATGTAGCTGACCCGCCGGCAGACGAAAGGGTGGGGCAGTTCACTTGCAACTGCATGGACTAAAGAAAACTGATTTAAAATTTGAAGAAATACATTTTAATTCCGAATTATTTGAACTCCTTGATATGGAAGGTGAAGATATGGATATTCTCTGTAGTCAATATATAGAATATGCCCCACCGTTTGATCCGCCGACTCTTGTGATGCAACGTCACAACTCTGGAATACCGTATTAATTTGAAGCGTAACTTTGATTCTCGAATCAAAAAAGGTATCTTGCACAACTAGGCCCCATGTGGGACTTGTGTACAAAATTTCAGAAAGATCCATGAAATGTTTCCTGAGAATTCACGATAACAATGTTTCAAGGGGAAATTCAAGATGGCAACCTGGCAGCCATATTGGATTTTCAAATCGGACTAAAAAAGGTATCTTGCACAACTGGGCCACAAGGGGAACCTGTGTACCAAATTTGAGGAAGATCCATGCAGTACTTCTTGAGAAATCACGGTAACAAAGTTTCATTGGGAAATCCAACATGGCTGCCTGGTGGCCGTATTGGTTTTTCGAACCGGGCCAGAATAGGTATCTTGCATAACTAGACCCCAAGGCGAACCTGTGTACCAAATGTGAGAAGGATCCATGCAGTAGTTTCTGAAAAATCGCGATACAAGGTTTCATGGGAAATCCAAGATGGCCGCCTTGTGGCCATATTGCCGATTCGGACTGAAAAAGGTATCTTGCACAACTAGACCCTAAGGAGAATCTGTGTACCAAATTTGAGAAAGATCCATGCAGTACTGAGAAATGACGATAACTAAGTTTCAAGGGGAAATCTAAGATGGCTGCCTGTTGGCCATATTGGATTTTCGAATCGGACCAGAAAAGGTTTCTTGCACAACTAGACCCCAAGGGGAACCTGTGTACCAAATTTGGAAAAGATCCATGCATTAGTTCCCGAGAAATCGCGGTAACAAGATTTCATGGGGAAATCCAAGATGGCTGCCTGGTGGCCATATTGGATTTTCGAATCGGACCAGAAAAGGTATCTCGCACAACTAGACCCCAATGGGAACCTTGTACCAAATTTGAGAAAGATCCATGCAGCAGTCCCTGAGAAAACGCGCTAACGATGTTTCATGGGGAGTGAGTGAATAGGGTTTAACGTCGCTTTCAACATTTTTTCAGCTATATCACGACGGGGAAGGGAAGGGAGGGGAGGGGGAGGGGCAGGGGTACCTACTTGTAACAGAGCAGATCTAATGCTGCCATTTTATGGTTTCATGGGGAAATCCAATATGACTGCCTGCTGGCCATATTGGATTTTCGAATCGGACCAGAAAAGGTTTCCTGCACAACTAGACTCCAAGGGAAACCTGTGTACCAATTTGAAAAAGATCCATGCAGTAGTTCCTGAAAAATCGCGGAAACAAGGTTTCATGGGGAAATCCAAGATGGCTGCCTGGTGGCCATATTGGATTTTCTAATCGGACCAGGAAAGGTTTCTTGCACAACTAGACCCCAGGGGGAACCTGTGTACCAAAGGAGATGGTATTGTAAGGCGGGGTTTTTGCCCACAGCCAGCCGACTCATAGGAATGTACATTTCTTCTCTCCATCTGTCAATCACATTGCAATGTACAACTTGTCGTCGGCGGCAACTGTCTGAATGTTAGGTGAATCATGATAGCTTCAAATATGTTCGGTACCAAGGCGTTATTATTTCACCACATTGCAGTCGATTTTACATGCACATATTGGAGAATAAATACACAATTTAGGCGAATATATTGCCGTTGTAACAGGTGGCGAGTGATCGTTCGATTTCAACGTTTGACTGGCCCGTAATGTCCACACGGTATCGTGTCATCGGCAAACAAAATTTATTTTACTTTTAATTGGTTCATAATGATAGCCTAAAATCTGATTTCAGATAGACTGAATGCATTTTGTTTTTTTACAAAAATGAGAAAGATTGAAATAACTTATCGACGTCACACATGTTGACCTCCTGGGATTCGAACTCGGTAAAAGAAAATTTCGATGCGCGTGTGATCCAACGCGCGTATCCACTACACCACGACATACGAACAACTGTAACAGGCTATTTTATCAATTTAATCTACTTACGAAAACTTCAAACGTTATGAATCATAACTTTTCATTTTTTAGTATGAAGGACCCCTTGGTCCAAAAAGATCTTCCAGCAGTGAGAATATAATGTTACCACACAACACCAGGTTAAATGGCGTTCTGGTCCAAGGGGTCCTTTGCGTCTAAATGGGTGTCTGAACGACTCAATTTAGACCCTTTTTTCACGAAATAGCACAAGCTGTGGATTTCAGTTTCATGTGATAAGTATAACCATAACGCAATCGCACTAAAACTTTCACATATTGTGTACTTACATTTTCTCTTGCCGTTACATTAAAACATTAAGCATTTTTGGGACATTTTATTTTTTCGATTTCAACCGCACCAAGTATAGGCCAAAATCCCGTCTTATCGTACCATTACCTTTGAAAAGGGTCCATGCAGTAGTTCCTGAGAAATCGCGATAACAAAGTTTCATGGGGAAATCCAACATGGCTGCCTGGTGGCCATATTTGATTTTCGAATCGGACCGGAAAAAGGTATCTTGCTCAACTAGACCCCATGTGGGACCTGTGTACCAAATTTGAGAGAGATCCATGCAGTAGTTCCTGAGGAAACGCGATAATAAGGTTTCATGGGGAAATCCAAGATGGATGCCTGGTGGCCATATAGGATTTTCGAATCGGACCAGAAAAGGTTTCCTGCACAACTAGACCCCAAGGGGAACCTGTGTACCAAATTTGAAAAAGATCCATGCAGTAGTTCCCGAGAAATCCCGGTAACAACGTTTCATGGGGAAATCCAAGATGGCTGCCTGGTGGCCATATTGGATTTTCGAATCGGACCAGAAAAGGTTTCCTGCACAACTAGACCAAAGGAGAACCTGTGTACCAAATTTGAAAAAGATCCATGCTGTAGTTCCTGAGAAATCGCGGTAACAAGAATTGTTTACGGACGGACGGACGGACGGACGGACCACGGACGAAAAGTGATTTGAACAGCCCACCATCTGATGATGGTGGGCTAAAAATATCACGAAGTATTTCAGGCACCCTAGCGCATGTACACATGTGCTCTGGAAGCCTACTGGCACCACATGGCCACAATCATAGGCGATTATGTTGGCTTGAGATATTATGGTTCTTATCTGACCACGTTGTTGTTCCCCGCGTACATCTACGATCATACGTGAACACTACTGCATTATTCAAGGAAAGAAGTGAAATTCCGAATGTTCGCTTAGATGTGCAAACATACGATGGAAATACATTGATATTATGTGACTGAGTTATGAAAGAAAATCTCTAAAAATAATATTCAAATATATTTTCGGTTTAATTATATGGCGTTTTGCCTCAAAGGTATGAAATGATTACATGGTAAGATTTCCCCCAAAATAGTGATTTTCTGAAATTTGCACAACGATTCGCCAAAAATACCTTCCTACGCATGAAGAGGTGTATATTTGCTGATAGAGCGATATATGTACTGGCATTCTCACTACTGTCTCATCTGCAGTGAAAAGACTCCCTTTCTCCTATGTGATGCCTAATGGCATCGGACCAGAGATATATTCAGTGATATAACAACGGAGTCCTAGCTGATTACTCATACCATTATGTCCTCCGGTCGGCCATGATAACAATATCCGGTAAAATATTTCCCACCATTAAAAAAATGACGAAAAGTCTCTTACCATTGCATCATCTAACCAGTTTGTATTCTCAAGTTGTGGTTGTGGATCCTATCAACAACTAATTCGAGGAATATGTATATGTAAGAGAACCATTCGTAGGATTCATGTTCATCGTTCGTTTATCAAATCTGACCGTCGGATATTGAAGCCGAGCCTATGATGTATCCAACCCTACCTTCATCAGAAATAGTAATAATAATTTAATCAGCTACAATCGTTGGCTACAATATGGTGTGCTGGTCTGAATACATGTTCATTTGATTTCCACAAAACATATTTCTTTAATTGCTTCTCCCTTTACGATTTTAAGACTATATTATTTAACAGAACTGCCAAATAGTGTCCCTATGTATCCGACATCACTCAGTGCAGCATGAAACTACAATTAAGAAAAGGCCTTACGTTTGGAACATGTAGCCATTCTGTATTGCCGGTGGCCTGCGTATGTGGATCTTACAAATATAGATATAACCTATTCACACACGGATTGAATGGCAGGTTAACATGGAGAGTGCAAGTCGTGGTACCATGAAGCGCCCAAATATATCCATTTATCCATTCACTGAAGTGGTGTTAACAATATTCACTGATAGTAAGGATATTGAATGATAATGAATTGGAAACATGTAATTTGAAGAATATGCGAACCATGTACATTTAACTTGTGAAGTCCGCTTTTTGTCTAACAACGCCACGTGAAATCTCCCGCCATGCAGAATTGTCATATGGGGAACCCTGGCTCGTGTTGTTTCCAGTAGGGCTTGCCATGGTTCCCGCCTCGGTTTTGTAGACACATTTGAACAATCGGGCACTCTCATTAACATGCATATTAATGGGCATTGTCATGGTTCCGGGATGGGAATTTTGGACATAATTCGAACGGAAAAACCGAGAACATCCGAACTTATTCCAGTGGGAAGGAATGGGACCGGCTTGTCACTGCTTGTCATCAGGTTTGTAGTCCGCCTACACGTATGCCCACCTTCTCTATAAATAGCCTAATCAAGTTTGGGTATAAAATTTCAAAACATCCCATGCAGCAGCGACACTGTGCCTAAGATACCCTACCGAACGGGGTATGCCTGCCGGCGTGGTTGCTGTCTCTTATATTTTCATGGTACATCTGCCTGATAAGCAAGAACATGCGAAACTGGTCCTTTAAAATGAACCAGGGAACCCGTCGCCTTCCACCCATATTTCGTATAACATTGGAATCCGCCAGATCGGATTCAACGATTGCAAAAATCAAACACACGAACCAAAATTTCACAAGGATAGTTTCAACTGAAACTAGAACTCGTGGACTTCGAAAGGCTGTCGTTATCTGTGTGATTTTATGGTTTTGATGTTTGACTGTGATCTTTAGAAATACATAGTTTTTTCCTATTTCCCAAAATTTGATCATGTGTATAGGTTGTGTTATGTGTAATGCTTTAGTTATCTTTGACAGTCATAACAGGACGAAATGTACGAAGTACAATAATTTAATAATTTATTCTATTAATTAATTTTATGCTCCAGAAAATATTTAATGAAAACCAGAGCATCTGATGTCCCCCGGCGTTAAAACTACTGATTTGATTTGGAACTTTAACATTCGGTACCCAGGTTGGAAAGCAATCTCGAGTGATATCCTGTGGCAAGTTATCCACATACCAAATTTGCAAAGAATTCGTTCAGGTTTTTGAAAGTTACCGTCCAGAAGTAACTATTTTTTTTACTTGTCTTCCTGGTACTTCAGTTTGTCACCCCTACTGAAACTTTCAGTGAAACGGCACTATCATACGTAGAAACTTCTGCTCATAGCCATGCAGTAATGAGTGATATCTGAGTATATTAGGGCATTTCTGAATTGGTCACATCCGATTGATCCCGTGAGATCAGACAACGGCGCAATCACATTCATAAAACGAAGACACACCTCCAGAAAGCCATCGACTGAAATGATCCCTTGGTGGGCTTCGAAATAACCCCTATCACAAAATCAAAAGCATATCATTTTCGTGTGAACTGTCGCCGATTTTATTTTTTTTGAAATAGGTTATGTCGTTTGTAATATGATTTTTCTTAAGAAAAACAAAGAAGCATGCTCCATTAGAGTGAGAACTAAAATAGCTGATTCGCACAACTTCGTTTTTGTCTCGCATAGAATCCCCCGGTCTTGCGCCTCTGGACTCAAGTGAGACTGGAATTTCTGAGATGCCCAGGTCAAAATATTTAAATACAGATAATTTCTTTGGCTCGTTTAAATGCGGCGGGCATGTGAGTTGATGCTTCAGGAACAACTTTCGAACAGGATTATGTCCCTCCAGAAATATGTCCTTTGCGGCTGATAGGTGGCACCGTGTGGAATACATGCCGAATCATAGCGATAAGCTAAGGGCAGTGTTAAGTGAAACGTGAAATGCCCTTAGCAAGCTAAGATGGATGTCGACTCGGTGGGCTCATTTCTCTCACCAGACTGTTCCACTATTAGGGAGTTCAGTTTAACATGTCAACAAAAAGTTCAATTATGAGATTAAATTTGTTGGAACGATATTTTCTTAAATATCATAACAGCAGGGGGGTTTAAGCCACTTTTTCATCTAGGTAACCCAGATTAAAAACTTGAATTTTTAGAATTGAACTTTTGGGAAATTTTGAAATTGAGTTTTGCCACAAACAATGGATCTATTTATCGATGGCAAAATGCGCGCCAAACACACGCAAAAAATTGTGTTATAGTGGATAAATATTGTTGAGTTCCCAACTGAAAATGTTGAATTGTCGTGACAAATAATCAAGTAAAATAATTGTTGTTGTTGTTGTTGCCTTCACTATTAGATCAACTCGCGAGTGCAACGTTTGCGTGTCTGAAGCAAGTCAAAATCGGCACGGGCAACGCAACGTTCATGTTCATGTGTTAGCTGCCCGTGTTGGCAAGCACGATTTTCTTCCGATTAAAATACTCAGTGACAAATTTTTATTCAACTTTTATTCTCCGCAATAAAACGATCATTCCGCTTGTTATCAAATTGATGTTGCCAGGCATGAACAGTCGATATAAATACAGACTGAATGGGCCAGTGCCAGTCAATCTAGTGCAGTTCTTTTTATTTATCCATTAGTTTTGCCTTTCAAGCCTTTCGCTAACCACAGCGCCCTCAGCGAGCAGGTCAATTACATAAAGGGAGACCACTTCAAAAGTCTCCCGAGAGCCCATTTTGCTGTATGCGCAAAGACGTTTCCGCGCAGTTTTTCTCTTTGGATTTTGAACTTCCGGTTGAGAATTTTAGACGAACAATTTGAGCTTCAAAGACAGACTACTGTTTATCTGAGACAGCCCAAATTGTTACGAATTTCTAGTTCAATATCTTCTCCACATTTGGCCCTGTGACGGTAAGTCTCAACTTTGCTTTGTTTTTTCGCAATGTTGCGGACAAAGCGATTTGGGCCAAGCTGATGCAATAAGGCTGCACGCATTAGCGGCAGCCTTAATCAGACATCCCACCGCTATAGTATGGATACTGGAAATCCTCATACATTCTTGTCTGGAAAACATGTCAATCATTCAGGCTAGCCATACTTCCAAAACAAAACTGTACACCAAGAAACCCATTGAAACGTTTTCCAGTTTTTTTTTCCAAATTTTATTTTTCAGTCCTTTTTTTCATTTTTTTTTAATTTATTAAATGTCATTTAGGAATTAGTGATAAATAGTACATATGAAATGACGGATTCGTCCAGCCTACACACCCCTTTGTTGCATACGCACGCTATTCTCCCAGAGAACTCTCGTTGAACGAGAGCGGAGAACAATAAATCAGCTGTTCCATCTGCTGTCGACGACCCACACAACTGGAGTACGGATTCCTATGCTATAACATTGTCGGCACTTGTTTTTCTTCATTAATTGGTTTCTGTACGTCGAAAATTTCTGAAAATTAGTAACTCGGTGAACTAGGCATCTTGTGATAATATCTGTGAATCGGTCACCGTAAATACATACTTTCTTATTTATGACAATATGTCTGTATTTTATGCTACTCTTGTGGGAGCCGTATCTCAGTTATGGACAGCAACAGCCAGCTGCGACGCAGGGTTATCTATGACAATACCGCACTGCTTGAATTCATGGCTACAGTCCTCTACGTTATTGCTTCAACGGAGGTCTTTGCGCTCGTGTAGCGATTGTTACCATTGTCCTTGTTTGCCCGCTGTTGATTGTCCTTCGAACATCATCTTGCATTCGCATCCTACTTCTGTGTTTTTTGAAGAAATATGTGAAATTCTCAACGAGCGGTTCGCTAAGCTGTGCAAACATACGATGGAATATTCTTAAAATTAATCATGGTAAACTGTAACTGATAATTTAGAGAAATAATAGCTACGACTGAGATATCAGTTTAACGTTTGGAAACTATTACGAGTGAGTTATGAAAAAAATTAGAGAAACCAAACCACGCAAATAATTATTCGGTTTCAGCATATGGCGTTATGCCTCAAAGGGCATGGAACTGACCTGTGTAGAATATGTATATTTTGTAATGTTTCAGAACAAAACATTGTTGCAGAAACTTATAAAACAGGGCTACACCACCAAGCGCCTCCACTCAAAGTTTCTCAAATTTGGCGATACATATCGCATGCTGATAGCAAAATACGAGCGTAGCGTGCAAGATCTATGGCGTTACCTTTCGTAACTTGTGTCTAATTCCGCTTAACACGGGGCTAGGAGCCGTATGAACCCATGTACTTCAAGATCCTCATGGTACTCATATGAACAGTCACAATCAAAGCGTGACTGAGATACATCATTCTTTAGATGACAACTTTACAACGAATGTTATGGATTAAGAATACTGATCAGCGATACGGATTTGATATTTTTGGAACATCATGTCTTGCCGGCAGGAAACAAGCCTATGTTTATGTATACTATGAGTGTCTTTTTGAATTTGGTGCTAATACTGTTATATGGAATAGGTCTTTGGATTATGGACGCGGTATTCTCTAATGGACGACGGCTGAATTATGAATGACGGACCAGACGCTTGTAATTTCAAATATGCACCACGATTCGCCGAAAATACCTATCTAAGCATGACGAAGTGTGCATTTGCTGATAGAGCGAGTAGTGTGGTAATATTCTCACTGCAGTCTCGTCTGCAGCTATCATTCAGGAAGGGAAAAACTCTCTTTCCTCTACGGGGTACGCCTAATCGCCACGGAACGGCAGAAGTCCAGAGATAGATTCATTCAATATAACAATCGAGTCCTAGCTAGTTATTCGTAAAATTATTTCCACCGGTTGGCCACAATAATAATATCCGGTAAACTATTTACCATCAATAACAAAGTTGACGAAACCCCTCTTACCATTGTAGCATGTAACCAGTTTGTATTCTCTTGAATTTGTGGTTGTGCTTCCTACAAACATATAATTTAAGAAAAATGTAACAGAACCATATCGTGTTCATGCAACCATCGTTTTACCAAACCTGACCGGGGGATTTTGAAGCCCCGTCCATACCTTCATCGGAAATAGTAACACAAATGTAAACAGCTACATGTACAATGGTTAGGCCGCAATACGGTCAGCCGATTTCAACAAAACATATTTCTTGCATCTTTGTTTACGATTTCAATACGATATTGTTTAATAGATATTCAAAATCGTGTCCCTGTGTATCCGAAATTATTCAGTGCAACATGGAGCAGTCAATAAGAAAAAAACCTTACGTTAAGAAGATGTGGCCATTCTGTATTCCCAGCGGCCTGCAGATGTGGATCCTACAAATATATATATAAACGTTTCTACAGATGGGTTAAAGGGCATGTTGACATAGCTAGTGAAAAACATGGTATCATGTACACCCATCCATTCAATCACTGAGGCGAAGTTAACTAATAATAATTTGGGAGCATGATATTGAAAAAATAAGCTATAATAAATGACTTGCCCACTTGGTTACTTTATTGTCCTTAGTTGACCTGCAGTCATCATCATCCGTTCGCATCCTACTTCTGCATTATTTGGTGAAATATGTGGATTTCCGAAAGTTGGTTACGATGTGCATGCACTAAACTGAGATGTTATAACCGTACCAGGCCTTGGGGGAAGGGAGGCATTATGGTACTCTACCAAACTTTCTACACTATCCCGGAAACGACAAGAAAAGTAAGAGATGGCACGCCGTCACTTTATAGCCTATCATTTTGGAGTAATTTCGAGTCTATTTGCAAACCTCCGTCTAAAGAATAATGGGTAGTTCCAAATGACGGCCATGTTGGTTACCAAAAGAGTAACGATCTCGTGAATTTGCCTAAAAACAATACTTGTTATGTCGATGAAAGTGTGCATGTATAAAGACAATTTTATCCACAGCATATGATTATTGTCTAATTTAATATGTATTATTTTAGAAAATATTAATAAACAATCGCAAACTCTGACAGAAAAATCTATCAAAAATACTTATGACGTCATCAGTGGCCATCTTCGATTTTTTTTTCTCATTTTCTCATAGAGCTTGCCCCTGAGACATGTTGTGGAAAGTGTCAGACCCCTAATTCGAGAAATAGAACGAAGAGCCTAACTGGCACTGTGGGTTACTTTATTAAAACGAAATCGATGAGTTTAACATGTTACAGTGAGCTGCTTGTGATCGGTGACCTTGATCGTTAATCTGTTGACCCCAATCTTGGTATCAGGCATATCAATTCCCACTGACGTATCTCCCACAAAATGTTATGTTCAGTGGTTTCCTGATACCTTGACCGCTGACATTTCGACCTCAGAGGTTTCCTGAGTTTAAAGATTTTTCTTTTATTTTTTCATTTGCCATTTGACCTTTATCATAATGTCTTCAATTTGTTCACCCGACATCTGCGTGACACCATAGTGATCATTTCGAAATTTGAGAGAATTCGGTCATTTTGTTGAAAATTTAAGGAAATAACGGAAGTCGGGAGAGCAAGGAGGAGAACGTCTATTCCATAGGACTTTCATCGGCCAACTAGAGGTGACGTAATATAAAAACATTTGGCCCCCTCTCCAGGTCTGGGAAGGCCTCATATAACCCTGGCCTTCCAGGATTTAACTTTATTGTGTTCCCGTTAGACTGTACTTGAATTTAGATGAAAAACAAAACTGCGATTCAGTAGCCCTGTTTTAATATTTGGAAACATTTTACAAGTGAAGTTACGAAAGTAAATCGAGAAACAATATCACACAAATTATTATTCCGTTTCCGCCATTGACGGTTTGCCTCAGGAGCATGCAATTGTATGAAACCATATAGTAGGTCGCGTGTTCATAGAAAATCAGAAATAATTATAACAAATATTGGGTGTTCATATCGTGTTACTAACTTGTATCTCGGTAGGAACCAGTCTCTGGTATCCTAATTTGTTCAATGGTTTATCAAGAAGTATCATCAAGCTGGTTTAAGTCGAGTAACATATTTGCAACGGTGTGTGACTTTCGTACAAAACTTTTTATGCGATGGGTTTTTTACGAATGTAAAATCCTGTCCGTGTCTCTGATCAACGTATCAGATCAACGATGTCAACGTATAAGGGCAGTGCATCTACGCAACGTACGATGCTAACCTAGCTAGGACTGGACACTGCAGCGTCCTCATATTGACATTCGGGAGTTTTGTTCTCCAACTCGACAAAATTGAGAACGAATATAACCGTAAACCGGAAAAGTACATAACAAGGCCCTTACCATCTTTGAATGCAAGCTGCCGATGTTGAGTGGCCCCAACTTCGGATCATTCTTGACTTCCTGTAAACATACGTGCGCATATTTTGTGAAAGATCATCTGTCTCTTTGAATAGAAGGTAATAAAGATGTTATTTGTATAATGTAGCATATTGCAATTGTAAAAAAAAAAAATAAAAAAATCAATAGGTCGGGCATTTATAGAAAATGGCTCGGAAGGGATCATCCCTGACATCCATTGTCTGTCTAAGATCTCCAATACTTTCTTATATACTGATGTTGTGTATTCAAATTTTAGCACAGTTCAGATAGATCTGGGATCATTGAATTGTGTAGGCCCTTGCCGCCTTGGCGTGTACACTTCAAGATGCAGTGTGATTGCAGTGTGTTGCAGAGTACCCTTCAAACGCACTGCAACATAAGCGAAATTACAGGCACACTGCAGACAATAGCTGATTTCCGTGGGTACACTGAGACACACTGCAGAAACTTTGAAAAATTCCATCCACACTGTAGACACACTTCCTGGACTCATTTCCACATTGAACATTTAATTGGTTCAGATAATGTATGCAGTTATGTGGTATTATAGGTCAGTGATTCATTTATACCTGTACTTCTGAATTTAATATAATAAATATAAATGTATATAGCTTTCTTGAACGTGGAAAAATAAAATTTCCTCTGCTGGGTTTTGTAATATGGAGGATTTCTAAACGCAATTTTATACCGAATGGTCTTACTGTTACTAACCATATTGATTTTTCATGAAAAATCGTTGGAATTTTCTCAAACTTTTACAGTTGAATAATGTTATAAATTAACACTATACAAGTTTCAATGAACTTAATTACAAGTAGCTCAATTGATTTCACTCACTGAAATCAACTCTCCTGTCATTTGCATGAAATCACTAAAAATCAGATTTGAACTTCACACTCCAAAATAGCTGCAACCGTGTGATACATTTACATTGTGGTTAATGACAAATTACTCAGAACTGTGAATACTTTTGTCTCTTAGAAAATGATCTGTACCATGAGTTTTTATTTGAATAAAATAAAGATATTAAAGTGAACGTAAAGGCTGCGACAACACACGCACTGCGTGAAAGAACTATATTAAAAGTATCATTTGGCAGCAACAAATATTTTTTGTGATTTTTTCCCTTCCAAACAAAAAATTCCAAACACGGGAATTATTGACTGATGCAACGAGCGACTGGAGTCGGCCATAACAGTTTATTCATTAGCCTTGCGCCAATGAAAACGCTTGTACGGAGCACGTGATATTTTCCTGTGACGTAGTATCACTTTGTTTTGGTATCGCTGTAGCACGAATTGTAATTGCGGTGGTGGAGAGCTCGGCTGTTTCAAGCGTGTTTTGATTGTGTTGCGTGTCTCCAGCAAGTGTTTACTGACCTGAAACGTTCGATGAACTACTCACTGCTTTCGTCGACATCGGGGCGTTTTGGTTCAAACTGGTAACCCTGTAAACCTTCATTTGTCTCTTCGTCAGAACTTGAAGTCAGGCTAGCCTGCCTCGTGCGTCGCTATGTTTACATGCTTTCTGCGCTTTCTAACTCCACGAAGTAAAGAGCTCCGAAGTGATACGACGTCACTGCTCTGAGTGAGATAGCCAGCATGGCGGCAGCCGGGGAACAGTAATACAACGGAGATAATTTCGTTCGTACTCGGTGCAAAAAAATCCCCAAAAATATTTGTTGCTGCTATTTCAGTATTTCAATGTAGCTCTTTCCCACAGAGTGCATGTTGCCTCAGCCTTTACGTTCACTTTAATAATATCTCTCAAATATTAGTGTTATCAAAATAGTATCATATTTATATAAGAAATCTTGTTGAATTTAGATTTTATAATAAACTTGGACACAATGGGGAAAATAGAAGAATACATCAGTTTTAACATGATTTCCAAAGAATAATGTCCTTTAAGAAATAATTTACCCGCTTCATTATCGCCAATTATTTGCAAATAATATTTTTTTTCCTGATAGCCTATTAGATTATCAATTGGCTTGCTGGAATTACTTCAACAATTTGAGTGGAGTTATCTCCCCTGTATATTTTAATTGGCCACTGGTGGCGCCACCATGCAATCATCTGAGAACAACAACAGAGAAAAACATGCAGGATAAAGCGCAAAAATCAGTTTGATTTGTTCATATTAAGCTGGAACTATGGAGGTTTGAAGAACTGATTTGCAGATGGTGATGAGTGAAGCTCAGTAAGTATGAATATAATTGTTTCTTTTTTTCATGACTTAATTAGCATAAAACTTCTAGTTGACAGTCAGAATGCTGTAATGTGGACCTATTTCTATCAACAAGTTGTTTCTTTTTTTCATGACTTAATTAGCATAAAACTTCTAGTTGACAGTCAGAATGCTGTAATGTGGACCTATTTCTATCAACAAGTTTCCCTTGACATACTTGACATATTAAACAATTGATACCCTTCTCAATAATGTACTTCACCTTATAATTGCAGTCAAAATTAATGGGTCATATAGCATGGAATTCACAAAGAAATATCCATATCTCTGTCTCAATATCCCTTTCAGATCTACCTAGGTTCATCAAGGCAGTGTGGATTATCAATGTTGCATTGTCGGCTGAAAAAGCCCAGGCTTGGGGACCTCATGAAGATTGGCCATGCACCCCGGGAGGAAATCCCCTGAGGGTGAGATATATATAGAAATATATCACACCACTGCTTGTGTATTTCCTGTTCATGTCAAAACAGTAGGATTTAACTCGTTGGGGCGGTTGGGGGGGAGGGAGGAAGATTAGCTTTAAATAAATTAGTTGACCTCTTCACTTGTTGTTTTGAAATGTTTAATGTTTCCTGTTTATAAACAGTGCAACAAAATAAAGTTCTCCCCAAAGCGTTGTTTCATATGTCTCAAGATATTTGCCCGATCGCGATGAAATTTTGCACACACTTTCCCAGTAATCAAGCCGACACGATGTATCAATGATTATCCTATAGGTGCAGTTGTGCTTTAATGAGCATGCGCAAACTGGAACTCGGTCGGACTTTGAACATTACACAAACAGATTCAACCAGATTTTTCAATGGCAAATGTTCATTTCATCACACATTCAACATGTTCACTGGGTGTCTCGACGGCCAGTAATCGTTAAAATCGCGTGTAACCACTCCGACACTGTATCACATTCCGACAACGAGCTCGCATCGTGTTGATGAGGCGTGTGATTTTGCGGGATGGCTAACCACTCCTCCTGAAGCAGGCGACTGACATCATCAAGATCTGACTCCATCCCAACTCGACGATAGACCGCTTGCTTCAACTGATCCCACAGATGTTCGATGGGATTGTGATCCGGAGAACTGACGGGTCACTGCATCTGCTCAATGCCTTCAGTTTGGAAGAAGTCATTTACAACCGTTGCCCGATGTGGACGGGCACAAATCCATCACCAACGGCGCCTGCGTAGGACAAAACCTGTGGACAGGGAACTTCAACAAAGTGGCGATTGGCGTTCAAGTTTCCCCTCAATAGGCACCAGATCGGTTTTGCCCGTGGTACTAATGCCTGCCCACACCGTTACCCTGCCACCACCAAAGGCCGTTACGGGCTCCACGCAGCACTCTGCATGCTCTTCACCATGCCGACGCCACACACGCCATCTACCGTCAACATGGCGGAGACAGACACGCGTTTCGTCGCTGAAAAGTGCATTGGCCCATTGCTGTCTAGTCCATGGAACTTGATTTGTTGCCCACCGCAGACGCGCTATCTTATGACGGCGAAGCAACAAGGCTTTCTTAACCATGCGCCTAGCACGTAATCCGACGTCTTTTAGACGTCTCCTAATTGTTCGGGCACTCAACCTCATGGCCCCAGCACCAGTATCTTCTCGAATCTGATCTCGGATTTCCGCGCCACATTCAACAATGATTTAGCAATGTCATCGCGCATTTATCATACTGATTACAGGTATGAGATTTTTCAGCGGAAACATCGATTTTAGCATTTTTTGTTCCAAAATTCTTTCAAAACATTCTGAAATGCCTGAATTTGACCTTTGTGCAAGCCAGTGAGACGTTTTCAGTTTTTTTTTTTACAGTTTCAGTCTTTTTTTTTCAAGACACCGATCGCGCCTCATGCAAAGAATGATCTTGCCACTAAGAAAGTGATTGGTCGACGAAAATAGTATTCGAATTTTTGTGGCACTCGCAGACCCTCATACCTGTTGACCTTCTGTTCCTGAGTGCAACGTTTGCGATTCGCCGATCTTGTCGTTGCGTGGTTGCCCTGTGCCTTCCACTTCTCGGCAGTTTGGGGAAATTTGGATTGTAATTTACGAATGGCATTAGGAGACACCCCCATTCGACGCGCAAACTCTTTTACAGGCGTGTTATCCTCCAAAAGGCCAATTGCAATAGCCCTATCCATATTCGATAACCGAGGCATGGTTTACCACAGGAATTTGCAACTTTTATTACCACAGAAAACTGCAACTGTTATAACGCCCAATACTTGCGGGCAGTAATATCAGCTTTTGGGGTATGCGACCGTTTTTATTGACCATTGCCTGATGCAGGTCATGTGAAAACGCATGAATTTCTTGTGATGTGTGTCATGTCTTGAATGCACAACCACACGACGATCCACATTTTGACATTTTCAAACTGCCATCATCAACACGATGCGAGCTCGTTGTCGGAATGTGATACAGTGTCGTGGTGGTTACACGCGATTTTAACGATTACTGGCCGTCTACACACCCAGTGAACATGTTGAATGTGTGATGAAATGAACATTTGCCATTGAAAAATGTGGTTGAATCTGTTTGTGTAATTTTCAAAATCCGACCTAGTTTCATTTTGCGCATGCTCATTAGAGCACAACTGCACCTATAGTATAACCCTAGATGCACCGTTTTGGCTTGACTACTGGGATAGTGTGTGCAAAATTTCATCGTGATCGGGAAAATATATTGGGACATATCAAACAACGCTTTGGGGGTAACTTACTTTTGTTATACTGTTTACATTGCAATTGTATGAAAGTCATACAATAGGTTGCTTATTTTTAACAAATCCACAATGATTACAGCAAATTTCTTGTCATCATGTATATCGGTTGGAACCAATCCTTAATAGTCATAGTTCGACTAGGATCTCCGATATTTTCATTAATACCCATGTTGTATATTGACATTTGAATACAGTTCACAGAGAACTGGTGCCATTAAACTGTCTGGAGACTAAGTTCGGAATGTGTCAGAATTTTTATGTAGAACATTTCTACAGTATCAATATTCTGAAGGGTTTCGATAATCAATATACGTTTGTATTGAGTAACTGGCCGTTTCTATCGGCAATGCAGGCATGTTCACTGATGAATTAGAAATTTCGATTATGGACAGGAAACCACGCTTCGACGTCTTTCCAAGATAAATGTTATATTAGATAAGCTGGTTCCATGACCTTTGATGAAGATACATGTACATGTAAATGTATGATTCCCCATACATACATCGATGTCGGGCAATTTTTGCTCGAACCAATGACGTGCCATTTTCTAAGCTGAGGGTAACCAAACTGGAAGACAATGATGATGAGGACCAATTACTGCTAATAAAGAACTAGTACGAGTTGTCTTTCGTAAAAATCGCCTGTCTATATCTGACAAATCCTGATGTCACACACCTCAGAGTGACATTCGCCCCGCTTCTGGACAGTTTAATTGCAGAGGAACCTGCACATGGGCGTGTGTGGTAAATTGAATGTTGTACTTTCACAAAAAAATGTTCGTGAAAGCATTATACGTGTTGGGCTTATCGCGGTTCCAAATCCACTTCTCGTTTCTGACAAGCTAGGACGCGACACAACGTCATTCTATTGACTTTCAGGAGTTCGATTCTCCAAAATGAGAATCATTTGGCATTTAAATTCAGAATTGATAACGAGTATGATAACGAGAAAAGTAGAAAGCATGGTCTTTACCCTATTTCCATATGGACTTTCAATGCGGCATGGCTCTACTTTCAACTCAGTCTTGACTTCCTGCAAACATACGTGGGCATACTTTGTGAAGCTTATCTGTCTCTTTCAATTGAAGGTGATTATTATTATTGTAGAATATAGCATACTAGCAATTGTATGAACGCCATGCCATAGGTCGCGTATTTATTGCAGATCCACAACACTTATGACAAATATCGGGCGTTGAATCTTGATAGATTATCCACTTACATCCACTGTCCGTGTATGATCGCTGTTTTCTTGTGTACTGATATGGTATACTGACATTTCTGAACACAGGATATCATTGAACAGTGTAGGAAATGTTCGATATTAATTTCAGGATTAGGCAGAATTTGGCAGTGGAAAACTTTTGCAGTATCAGAATTGTGACGGGTTTGAGAGAATAAAAGTTAATTTGTATAGCATCCTAACTAGACCTTTATGAGAACAACGCAGACATTTTTAAGGGGCAGGCGAGCATTTGATATCTGATTAAATAGGTCTTTCGATTATGAACATGAAATCTCTTCATGGACGATGGTTGGCTGAATGTCTGATCTCTGGTAAAAAAAACCAATTCGCGACGGTAAAACCAGCATTAATATCATCAAATATTAAAATACAACACAGTTATTGCTTATTTAAACATTTCTAAATCATGGATGGAAAGAAACTGATTTCCAGAGAAAGTCTGTGATAGATCGACCATTCAAATTACACACCTCAGTCACCGTATTCAGATATGAAATCACGCCATTTAGAATTTTAAATATATGTTTGCGCCAGATGAAAGTCAGATGTTTGTTCTGAAACTAAGTCATACAAGAAAGATGGCAATTTTGGCCTTACAGTCCTCGATGCATTATTGCAATAACACGAAAATTTAAGTCCTCCACATATGACCGTTTCATTTCATTACGCTTCTAATTTGATACCATTGCCAAGGTTGAACATTGCTCACCGAGTTTTGCGTTGTCAGGCCCAATGTGTCCTGTTCTGTCACGGTGGCTGGTGAAATAACTTCAGGACTATGCGTCGGAATTTCTGGTGAAGAGGGCAGATTGACAATTGTTTGAGACTTTGGGTCTCTCCAGCGCAGCAGTGCATCTGAAACATGTGAAAGGATAAGATTAAGTAAAGCATGAATGATGACTATTTATTTTGCTCGATTTACCTGGACACTTGACACTTCGGGTTATCAACAGTACGGCTAGTCAATGAGGTACAACGGTGTTGACAATGTGTTGACACTAATTGATCTTTCGAGATTAAGCATCTAACTGAACAGTCAGATAAATGCGTTTATCAAAATGCCAACCGTTTGACATATTTCTAAACAAAAGCTTATCAGCATTCTGCATGTCGTTTATTGCAATCACTCTGAACAAATCCAGAGATTTCACCTACTTCTGTTCCATCTTCGCTAATTTCCGAAATGATGCAGAATTCAGAGTTGAAAGTTGTTTATGAATGTTTAATATTTATGTCTCAAATCTACACCTGCTATTGTTATGCCCACTATCAATAGTAAGGCGAAGGGCCTCGGCTTTGTTGAAGTGTGGCAGTAACCGCTGAGATGATCAGAGATATATGGTACCATAAATTGAACCCGTTAGTATCCCTGGGCGTAGAGCACTGTAGGGACTAAGAGGCAATTACTAGTAAGACGGTAAGAAGGGGCGGCACCGGGACTTCTGCACCCGAATACTAGTGGACCAACTGACTATAGTTGTGTGGTACGCTAATTGAACCCGTCAGTATACCTGGGCGTAAAGCACTGTAGGGGCTAAGAGGCAATTACTAGTAAGATGGTAATAAGGGTATAAGGACCAGGACTTCAGCACCCGAATACTAGAGCACCAGCAGATATGCTCCAGTCGCCAATTTCTTTTTCCTTGAAGTTCTGGAATGTCCGACAGAAAAGTACCTAAAGAGAAATGTATACTCACGTAGTGTCGGGTCTTGATATCTGACTTGGTAGGTTGGCTAGCCGACTTACCGTGGCGATCACAGATGTACCAGATCTTGTTAGCTGGCAGGCTAGCTGGTTGGCTTGCTGTGCTTGTTAGCTGCCTGGCTGGCTGGCTGGATGATCGGCTAGCTGTGGCGATCGTTGCTGCCCGCCCCCCTTTTTTGAAAACCAGGTGATCATATGCTACAGTAGTCACAGTGTGGTCATGCTATCTGTCTGTACTGACACGTCTCTCAGATAGAAGTAGGTAAAGGTTGCATTGGCACTCCAAGTACAGGATTGGACAATGTCATCCAAGTCAGTTCTTCCATACTGGCCATGATGTAGCGATGACTCGTGGGAAGATGCAGAGGCCAGACATGGGGGAGCGGGGGGGATGTGGTTCCACTAATACCCTGTCAGGAGCCCTAGTCGTGACGAAGCTGCAGGGACTGAGAGGGTAATACAGTAAAACGGCAAGCAGGGTCATGTAATGTCCCAAATTGAACCCGTTAGTATCCCTTGGCGTAGAGCACTGTATGGGCTAAGAGGCAATCCCTAGTAAAACGGTAAGAAGGTTTATGTGAATGTACCAGACTTCTGAACCCGAATACTAATGGGCCAATAGATCACACTGTAATAACCATTACTTGTAGTGGTATGGTATCAAATAATTAAACCCCCTCGGAAAACCCCAGTCATGGGAGAGCTGTAGGGACTGAGAGGGTAATAACTAGACTAATGGACCAACTGACCACATGCAAGTTGAAATGTCCACTAAATGGTCTTCCTCAACCAAGAGGTCACAGTATTCTTGGTGATGTCCTGACTTACCTTGAGAGGAGAGAGAGAGCAGCAGTAGTCGACGAGAACCTCTGATTGGATCGGTACGGGCAAGGCAGTGACGTATTGCTCGTACTGGACATAGTAATTTGTCGTCATCAAGGCCATGGGCAAAATCTGTTAATGCAGGGATGGAGTACAGACGTTGAGCACAAGGTCCTTGACGTACATTCTCATTCTTGGCGATAAACTCTGGAACAGGGCGGAAGGAGATGCGTGACCAATCTGCCGTCCAAGTCATCGATTTCCTTTCCAATGCATGAAGCTCGGATACTCTAGACGCCAGGGCAAAGGCCGCTAGGAAGGCAGTCTGTAGGAAACAGCTTAATAGAGGCTGACTGTAATGTAATGTAAATCACAGGCATGTATAAGGGCAGAGTTATTGCGATCCAGGCTAGTGTCAATGCCCGCAGATAACCGTAGAACCCGGGCCAAGGCTGACCGGTACTCTTCAATAGTGCTGCTTTTAAACTTCTTATCTCGGTGTAGGTGAAGAAGAAAGTCTGCAACTATAGGAAGAGAGGTAGTGTCGGAATCTGAGCCTCGACGTTGACACCACGAGACGAAATATTTCCACTTAGACTGATAGCTGTGATGTGGAAGATCTGTTGGATGAAACCATCGTCTCTGCAAAATCTGCTGAAAATCCTTGGTCTGTGATCGCACTCTGGATAGTCTGCAGACGTTTAGGTTGAGCCACTGCGGGTTGCGATGGGTATCCCGTAAGGTTGGCTTAACAGGTTAGCCCATACTGGTAGGCGACGTGGTGGGGAGGTGAGTAGAGGGATCAGAGCCGTAAACCACGGTCGACGGGGCCACCACGGAACAAGAAGAATCATGCAGTCGTGTTGAGCAATCTTCTGCAGTACTTCCTGTAGTAAGGCAATGGGTGGGTAGGCGTACGCAAGGAAGTTGTCCCAGTTGATCGATCGAGCATCGATGGCGTAGGCTCGAGGGTCCATAGGAAAAGCTGTGCATTGTTCCTCGTCGTAAACAGGTCGATCAGAGAGGTTTCCCAGATGCTGGTGATGCGTTGGAAGACCTCTGGATGCAGTAGCCTCTCGGTCTGCAGAACAGTGTCGGGACGAGAAAGGCGATTTGCTAGTACATAGAGCCGACCTGGAACATGACGAACACGAAGCTAGCAGAGCCCAGTCGAAGAGGGTCCAAACCAGACGAAATGTTGGATAGGATCCGGTGGTACCCATCTTGTTGATATGAGTAATGACGGTCGAATTGTCTGCTGCGATGAGAAGAGACGAATTCACCAGAAGAGGACTCCAATGCTGGACTGCACAAAAAACAGCTTTCATTTCCAAGAGGTTGATATGCAGTTTGGCATCCGATGTCGACTATCTGTCGGACATCTCTAGGTCGTCTAGATGGGCTCTCCAACCTGTCTCGGACGCATGGTTGTAGAGATGGTGTAGTGGAGCTGGAGGTACACAAGGTACTCGCCGCATGACATTGTAACGGGACTGCCACCAAATCAGATGTGGATGTAAGTAGACTTAAACGACTCTGCCAAAGCTTGAGGGGCTGTGAAGGTGAAAGCAAACACTTAGAACCATCGTCTAAAGCTTGGTTCACCGGTCTTCAAGAGGTCGTACCACTGAGTCGACGACTGCCCCGATGAAGTGACGACATTGCGCTGGTATCAACTCTGACTTCTGAGGGTGAGGGAAGAAGCCAAGATGTCAAAGGACAAGCAAAGTGAACCGGACCCAATGAAAATGTCGACTGTATATACCTTGATATGAATACCCCTAGATGCAGGAACGCCATGATTGGTACTGAGATACGGATGAAAAATCATGAGGCGATGTTAACTCCGAAGAGGAGAACCTGCCACTCGAATCGTCGACCGGCGATGGTAAGCGTAGGAAGCGACGATGCTGAATGGGTATACGAAGATATGCGTCTAGTAAATCGATGGGGGTTACCAATCCCATGAAACCGACATCATCATGACATGAGGCGGCGGAAACAGGTGGCAAAAACTCACAGAGCTGTAATGGCCGCCGACTACCAGATGGTTAAGGGAAAGAGATCCAAACCTGACAACTCTATCCATGCGGAGGGTAAGGGTGAGTGATTGGGAAAACTTCAATACTTGATCCAAATGACAGTCCGGTAAGGAAATTTGTCTGGAAGAAGTAAACATGGAAAACCATACCGGAGATAGAGCACCAGAAACTTGTAGGCTCGGACATCTCCGACATGAAGGTAGTAGTATACCATCTATCCGCAAACATAAACGCGCCCATACTCCAGTGTTGACGTCCGTGAACGGAGGTCGATACTTCATGTAGGAACTACTGTCTGGGTCCTGAGTCGTTGGCAGGTGCACAGATCTGGACACGTTGTTGTCCCAGACTTAATTGCCCCGTGATACTTACATAAAATATGAACCGTGAAGGTGATAACTTCCGAACAGAAGCACTAATGATGCGGACGACAAACGACGATCAAGTTTTGAAAACATCGTCGGGGCTCACATGAAACCATAGCACATAGTGTAGTAGAGTCGATCGTTCCAAACCACAACATGTAGTGAAGCCGAGCGAGTTGAAGAAACATAGATCGATGTAAAGTCGGAGCCCAAAGTGTCGCTGCGGAATCTGAAATGAAGGACGATCTATAGCGGACGGGTGAATGAAGAAGCATGGTCTTGGAAGGCAGTGGCGTAGTCCAAGAACATGCCTCATAATTCCGCAATCCTGACTGACTAATCGAATGATTCATAAAGAGATCACTGGTGTTACATAATAACTCATGGAATCAACGTTCAATGCTGAATCAATATGAAATTGAGGTCATATACTTATCAGTCCGTCACAAAAGTATAAAATGATCATCCAGTTAATTATGACAATAAAAATTATGCAGATAATTTTTAATTTTATTTTTTATTTTTAATCTCTCAATAAAAGAAATTAATTTAATTTTACAATGCTGTAGTCCAAAGTGCTGTTTTGGACGAAGCAATAGTAAAAGAGGGACGGCTAAGATAGTCAAGGGTGAAGTCGAAGTCCATCGAAGTAAAGTACAAGACTGTGGATGAAGATCAGTAGCAGTCTATAAATGAGTGAAGCTGTAGCCCATCGTAGCCCATAGAGTCGATTGTACTGGCTAGACAAAGGACGTCTCAAGGTCGGATGTCCGGGACTATAGTTCGGTCTTGATTGAAATGATAGCTCTCGGCGAGAACTAGACCATCGCCTGGGTACTGTGTTCCTTAGTCAGTCCAAACCAGTAGCAGACGATTACATAACTCCAGACTTGGTCTTTGTCTTGATCGTAAACAAGTCTGTTGCAGTCAATATCACCCCGAATAAAAGCTGAGTAGGTATGCTAGTGAAGGCTACGTAGCACTCATGTCGTCTGGGACGAGAGTCATTGTGATTGTCTTCCCGGGAAAACGAACCCACACCAGATCTGTTCATAATTTCTCAGTAAAAAGGAATTAATTTAATACTAAGATTAATTTCAAATATAGGTCTAAGAAATCGTAACTGATTTAAAGAACCATTCTGATTCCAATATATGAAAGCCTGTACTTCGAGATTGCATGGTTTACTCTCAGACAAGCATATACGATCTAAATTTCTTAGTAATAGATGATGAAGTATTTCTTGGAGAATTGTGTATCAAAAATACGCACAAATTCTCACAGATTCTCGTGATTTTTATAAACGAATAAAATGATAACATTTATTTATCAAGAGAGCAATTAGGCACATTCTACTGTGTGCGAAGTGCGCATAATAGGTGTTGGTATAAATCCGCGACTTACGTGATGTCGAGGGCAACAACAACAACACAACAAAACGAAGTAAATAACCGAATAATTCTTGATAGCCATTATGTTATCGTTAAAAAAATAGAAAGTATACTTCTCAACAGAAACTTGAAGACTCGAGACGATGATTCCCGGTCGTTGTTAGCGTAAATCCAGGTCTAAACGACCATAAAATCGTCCCAACCCAAACATTCCAACAGATGATTTGCCGCCATCTTGACTGCGTGTAGTTGAGGGCAGAAATCATATAGACCAAGAAACTTCGATAGAACGGTCACGTTTGCAAACGTTTTTCCCGATAAATAAATAAACATTGTTTTTACAATGTATTCTGCTAATATCTAGACTCAATTCCCTATCACAAGATAGACACAATCTAAATCTAGGCGGAGCTCTCTCAAAATACGTCCACGCAGGGTGGCTGCAGAAAGAAAAAACTAAGTGGGAAGTGCATCATGGGCACATGAGCAGAGTAACCTATAGCTGGGGCTCCACAGGGTGAGAACTTTTAGTCTGCAACGGATCTCCATAAGAAGATAATGGCATAACAATAGCAGGTGTAGATTTGAGACATAAATCAGGTAATTATTTCATAATACGTAACCTTTCATTGCCATAAGCCACAGTCCTTACCCGTGTAAGATTTCATGCCGAATTCCGATAAATCCAAGCAAAAACGAAGCACCACCAATCTCGGATGCATCACGTGTCGCGACGTAAGCGCGAAATGACTGCATAATGATTAAATTAAAATGATAAATTTGAGCAACGAATAATTATTTATTTATTGTATTCGCTATGAATTATTTTCATATTTTCCAGTCTGAAAACATTTGCTTAAGTGATTCAATACTGCCCTAGTGGAACATTACAAGATATTTATGTACTGCAGTGGCCTGGTCTTTATGACTTGGTCATGCCTTGCACTGGTGATATAAGGTCCCCCAACACTGGACAATACACAGATCACACTAGCCAGCATGTTGCTGTTTGTACTGATATACATGTAGAAGTCTAGAACATTCAAATTGCTATTCAGTTCAAGACACATGTATAGTTTTCTGTGGTCACATTCAACTGAACTAAACTACTATGGACTATGAGCTGCAAATTGTGATCAACTTTACTACTGGACATTGAGCAAATGTGAACAGTGATTTGTGAGACAACTACAGACAACTTTGACCTGGATATTACTAACTGGAATTACATGTACTTGTGTCACGGTGACCTAGACTGGAGATACCAATATAGGCGTGCTTGTGCCTGCAGATTTATGTGCTGATTCTAATGGATTATATCGGATTACTACGGATTCTAAAGGATTCTAACGGTGATAAACTTCGGTGACAATTTACGTGAACTTTGTGTCGTTCGTGAACTTTGTGTCGTGAACGTGAACTTTGTGTAGTTACATTTTGATCTTTTATTTTTGACGACGCGTGGATACGCGATTTATCACTGAGTGTGTGTATGTTCTGTGAATTAAATGTTGACAATATACTGCATACTCAGACTTCCAACTTATACTTACCGGTAAATATGTAGCTTGCTCTCGCTACATGTTTTTGGTGCCGGAACCCGGGAACGATGACTTCAATTACCGTGTGTTACGAACTTCATTGAACTGGATTATTTGAGACTGATTTCATGAAACAAGATTGATGAAGTTCAAAAACTTGTGCATTATTACTTGTTTTGTTCCATTGGATTTCTCACATTTCTGGACTTGATTACGGATCGGAACAGGTTTGGGATAAAGCTATTTCGAGCCTTTTTAGTCCCATCGAGCTTTTTTAGCTTGATCGAGCGTTAAAAATGTCACTTTTACTCGTACTGATCATGAGATGTCCAATTTCCGTGTAGAAGCGTGCGTCCAGTTTCACCGTGCTGAGCTGAACATGGAAGAAGTTCAAAACCGAAACGATCTTCCTTGTTCACAATTGCGTTGTTGTTATATTTCATATCAAATTATTCTTATTATTCTATTCTTATCTCACTGAAAGGTATGGAAACACACAATCTGCCATAAGTGCCATCTATAGTGAGTTCATGAACTTACCTGTGTCTACAAGTGTCACTAGTAGGTTGAGGTATCTGTATGACAATATGGAGAAGTACCTGCGATCACTAGAGGCTCATGGTCAAGATGTGTCTGCACAAATATTTGTTAGTATGATTACCTCTAAGCTACCTACAGATGTGCTAGTGCAGCTTGAAATGAAGAAACTCCCGGAGCAGCCGTGGACAGTTGATAGGTTGAGGAAACAACTCAAGGTTTACATAATGGCCCGCGAGGCAGCTGAACATCAGTTCAAATCAATCTTCACATAGTGGAAAACATCATGAATCACCTAACACTGAAATGCGGTCACAATGGAAATCCAAACCCATGATACGGTCATCAAACCGTATCTTCGCAGAACTTCCCAAATATGGCTGTCACTTTTGTGGGAAAAATCACTGGAGTGATGAATGCCACACTTACGCAACTATAGATAGAAGAAAACAGAAAATAAGAGGTTACTGCTATGGTTGTCTCCGCAAAAATCATCAACTGAAAGACTGTGACGTAGACAAACCATGTTTTCATTGTCACCAACGTAAAAACCATCATCGCAGTCTCTGTCCAAAGAAGTTCTCTTCGATCAAATCTTCAAGTGAACATTCAAACTTAGTCGAAATTTGGCCTCGTGTAAATGTCAACACAGAACAAGCCATGTTATGGTCAGGTGAAGTGGTATTAATGCAGACAGCTACAACATCTATCAGAAACCCAACTACCTTCTCAGAGGAAAATGTTCGTCTGCTTCTTGACTCCGGTAGCCATCGGACATACATAACAGAAGCTTTAGCTAAAAAGCTGAAATTGAATGTGGGCAAAGATAAAGAAGAAATTTCTTTATTTACATTCGGCTCGGAGAATGCTCAAGTGATAAAAACATCAACGGTACCCCTAGAGATCAAACTTAAGGATAACACTTTCATCACCATCACAGCTAATGTTGTTCCAAAGATAACGGGAGATATTCATCGCCTACCTGTTGATCTCAGCAATTGCCCACACTGGCAATATCTGTGGAAAGACTTTACACTCGCAGACTCGCTTCCAAATGAGCACGAGTTACTTGTAGGAAATTATCACTATCTAGATTTTGTTCTTCCAGAGAAGATCCAACTTCTTCCGCGACTCTACCTTCTAGGATCCACGTCAGGTTGGTTACTGACGTGCAGAACAGGTACAAGGTAGGAGCAGTCACACGAGACAAATCTGCTCGTTCTCATTTTTGGAAAACATACCATGTCCGAATAGGTAATGTTCGCAAAACCCGACCAATGACTTCCCTTGAAACCACAACTAGAAGATTTCTGGCGTCTAGGAACCATAGGGATAAACGATTCCATTCACGACTCTGACAATGATCAAGCCTTGGAAAGATTCAACGATACAGTTACAATGATCAACAGTCGTTATCACGTGACATGGCCATGGAAAAGTGAACTCTCAGAGAACAAAGAACTTGCATTTGGCCGATTCAAGTCTTTAGTTCAAAGGCTGCAAAAATCCCCGGATCTTCTGGAAAAATATCACATTATCCAGGAACAGAAAAAACCGGGTATTATCGAAAAGGTTCCAAAATCTTTCAGTGACACTAGAAAACATCATATTCCCCACCATGCTGTACTGACACCTAGCAAAACGACTACCAAAGTCAGAGTTGTCTACGATGCGTCGGCAAAACTCAGAAAACAGAACAAAAGCCTGAATGAGTGTTGACATCGAGGTTCCGTTATTTTACAAGACCTGTGCGGACTTCTCTTACGATTTATGATTCATCCTATAGCTCTGATTGCTGACATCGAAAAGGCGTTTCTTCAAGTGGGACTGAGATGACGAAAGGGACGTCACTCGATTCTTCTGGCTGGAAGATCCAGCGAAGACTGCATCGGTTAAGAACCACCAGGTATATCGATTCGCAAGGGTTCCTTTTGGTGTCGTATCCAGTCCTTTTCTTTTAGGCGTAACAATTCTGTTTCATCTGAACAAGACTGGCAGTGACACAGCAATGAAAATTCGCCAAGCACTTTACGTCGACAACATTATAACTGGCTGTCAAACCACTGAACAAAGTAAAGCTTTCTACGATGAGGCCAAGAATATCTTCCAAACTGCATCAATGAACCTCCTCGAATGGTCCTCGAATTCGGCTGACTTTATGAAATTACTTCCCAGCCAAGATCGTTGTAACAAGGAAGTGATCAAAAGTCCAGGTATCACCTGGACTGTAGCCAGTGACACTATGCCCATCGTTTGCCCCAAAGGAAACTGTGCTTCAACGAAGAGAGAAGATCTGTCATCCATTGCCTCGGTATTTGACCCTCTTGGCATGGTCAGCTTAGTAACCTTGAGAGCAAAATTGTTTATGCAGAAACTTTGGATCGAAAACGTTGAATGGGACAAACCACTTAGTGACGAAAATCAACTATTGTGGAGTCAAATCCTCAAAGACCTGCAAGAAATTCCGTCGATCTCCTTTCCTAAATTTATAGGTATAAATCTCTCCGACTGCACGGACGTGCAGTTAATATGCTTCTGTGACGCATCCACGCAGGCGTAATCAGCAGCTGTGTATTTGCGACTACTGTCCAAGGAGAACTGCATAAGTCGACTCATATTCGCAAAGGCTCGCTTAGCCCCACTGAAACCCGTTACCTTGCCAAGACTCGAACTATTAGCGGTCCTCATCGGTGTGAGATGTCTCAACTTTGTCCAAAATCAGCTTCAGCTTCCAGTATCAGCTCGTGTCATTTACACCAACTCACAGTGTGTACTGTATTGGATTGCTTCCAAAAAGCCACTTCCTGTATTTATCTCTAATCGACTGAAAGAGATAAAAATCCATCCAGATATCAGCCATCGCTATGTATCTACAAATGTAAACCCAACCGATCTTGCCACCAGAGGAAGGTTTGATACACTGGGGAAGTGTTACCGCCGCCCGGCTTTACCGGGGCCGAGAATTTGGTTGTGGCTCCGCCTCAGTCTAACATGAATGAGTCGGAGAGACAGGACTCGGTTGTTATGTCCGTTACGAATTCGAATTTTGGTCGTGAAAATTCTCCGGTTGTTGTTAATGTGTCTTCGCCTCCCGCTAATTCTGTTATCGTTACGGCCGAGTTGGGGGACCAAGATGGCGGTCGTCTTGTCGATTCTGTTTCTGATTCTGCAGACAATCGCCGTTCTTTATTGAACGTGCCGAACTTATCGAGAGGGCCTGTACATCTGATAAAGTCAGCGCCTCCCCGTTCTGCTATATCTGAACTGGATTATCGTGGGCCCGCCTCTCGGTCTGCGTCTATCCCGGCCTCTGTGGATAGTTACATGCATTCATTTACGTCGTACCCGCTAGTATCTACATACTTACCGGTATTGTCGTTAGGTAATGGTACTTCCGCATCTGTTACAGCGCAAGCTACCTTTACTGTTGCACCTACTCGTATTGACTCTCAGTCTACGTCACGTCCGATTTTATCGGACGCTTACATGCAACCATCAACATCATACCATACGGGATCTTTATACCCTCAGGTATCATCGTTGTATCACGGACCTGCTGCATCTGTGCATGCTCCGTCTCTGCCGGCAGCTAATGCCTACTATAGGCTTGCTACTACTTGTGATGTTACCGTTACATCGCATACTTCTGGTATGCCTTCGATTATTAACAGGTCGGCTAATTATTATACTGCTCCCGCGTACTCTCCACTTCCGGTTCGCCCTGCAGTATATAGGCTTGCATCATATCTTTCTGTGGCTTCTGTTGCTCGGCCGTGTGATGTACCTCATCGTGTGACGTCACCCTCTCTTCCTTTTGTGACTGCACAATTGACTTCCGGTACAATCGGTTGTTCACTTCCGGTCTCCATCTCCTAGGCACGTGAGAGGTTCTATGCCGTCTCATGCGCCTATACAGAGACGTGAAGTTAAGGTTGCACACCCGCACTTGCCTAGATACCCAGCTAGGTCGGCGATGTCTCAGTATACTGTTGCGTCTGGTACTCCACTTCTTCCTTTATCTGTTCGGCAGTACCAGACTCCAGTGACAACTATTTCTGCCGACCTGTCTCAAAGGATGAATAGATTGTCAACTGATTTTGCAGCACTGCAACGAGATATGTTGTTGCCTCCTCCCCCGCCGCCTACACCTGTACCGCGCTGGGCTGGCTATCAACCTCGTCTTGTGTCATCTGGACGTCCTACTTCTCCTTTCCGTGCTACGCAACCACTTGATCTGTCGGTAGCGGGTAGACCTGCACCTCCTGCTTTTGTGCCTAGGTTTCCAACTACTGACCACAATGTGACAGTGAATAACGCTGAACCGGAAAAGGAAGAGGATACTTCTCTTTTTGACACTGATCCGGAATCGTCGACGGCCAATTATGCTTAGACTTTGGCTCCGCCAGTCATGGAACCACGGAGAGTGACTGCGATGTCGGACCTCCAGTCGGAGCCTACTCATCGTACATCTCTCCCGCCTTCCAGAGCCGTTATTGAATGCGCTGACCGTATGCGGGATGCCTTTTCTCATCCTCGGACCCAAGATGAGAGGCAGAGACTCCTTCAACCTAGATCGTTATTTAAGCGAGCCTTCCCGTTGGAGAGGCCCACTTTCCGGGCATATCAGGTGCATGGCTCTCCCTGGCATAATCGAGCTGCGGTCCAGGAACCGGAGTTCGATCAGTTTATTGGGGCAACTCCGCCCAAGAAAGATATTTCTCTTTCTGTCCGTCAGATGTGTATCCTGGAAGACACATCTAGACAGGGGATTGCGATCTCTTCCCACCTCGATTGATTCCTTCTTGCTATTCGATCGATTTTGAATCGCATCCCTGAAATATCCTCAACTGGTTATGTTCCTGTTCCGCTTGAGGATGTTAACCTGATGAAGGGCCTCTTGACGGCAGCTGCGCGTGCGGACGCTGATTTAATGGCCTCATCGCCCTATTTGTCAGCCATGTTCGTACACCATAGACGTCTCACATTGTCTCAGGCCCTGCCTACGTACACCCCGGACAGTGTGAAGACCGCCTTAAGGGAGCAGTCTCCCGCCTCAGGACTTCTGTTCGCCGGCATTCTTCCGGTCTTACAGAATGAAATGTCCGCTGCCAGGACCACGCATACTTATTTTGCGCCCCAGAGGAAGCGATCAGCTCCTGCAGCTGCGACATCATCTTCCTCGGAGTCTAAGAAAGCTCTTACTGAGGGTTCTTCTGGAACTTCTGGGCCCAAAAGGTTTGCGGCCTCCTCTTCGAAGCAATCGGTCGGAACTTCGAAAGGAGGGGGGGGGGGTGGCCGATTTAAACGAGGGCCGCGGAAAAGGGAAGTCCGCTAAACCCGCCAAGAAATGAGGGCACGGGCCATGCGGATGTTCCTTCTGCATGGCGAGACCGCACACCACCCGAATGCGGTTCTTCCTGTAGGCGGGAGACTTTCCCGGTTTTGGCAGAATTGGGAGGCAATTCAGGCGGGTCCTTGGGTGGTGAACACTTTACGGCACGGGTATCGGCTGGAGTTCGCCACAACTCCCCCGTTGACTACGTCACCCATGTCGTCACGGATCCCTGTGCGGCAGGAGCACCTGATGGAGATTCAAAAGTCTGTAGATAAGTTGGGAGAGAAGGGTGCAGTTATCGAACTTCCTCCAACCGATTTGTCCCCGGGCTTTTATTCTCCGGTTTTCCTGGTCCCTAAGAAGAATACCTCAGAGAAGCGCACGGTCATCAATCTGCGTCGTCTGAACAAGGAGTTCTTGGCCCCGCCTCATTTCCGCATGGAGTCATACCATTCTATTCGTACGGTTCTAATGCAAGGGCACTGGATGACGTCACTGGACCTCCAGGACGCCTACCTTCATGTTCCGATTTTCAGGGATCACCACAAGTACCTGCGCTTCTTGGTCGGCAACCGGGAGTTTCAGCTACTTGTACTCCCTTTCGGACTCTCCACATCCCCATGGGTCTTCACCAGAATTTTCAATCCGGTGGCGGCGTTCCTGCACTCTCGGGGTCTAAAGTATCACTTTTACCTCGACGATTCTCTTCTGAGGAATCAGTGCAGGAACGATCTCCTCAAGGACACCAACTTTGTTTGGGAGATCCTAGTTGCCCTGGGCTACCTTCCTCACGAGGGCAAATCAGTTGACGCCATCGCAGTCTCGAGTCTTCCTCGGAGTTTCATACGACACCCTATCGGTATTGGCGAAGCCTCCAGAAGACCGCTGGAAGAAAATTCAGGTGGCAGTGCCGGAGTTCATTTCGGCAGCGCACAGGAGAGCTCTCCAATTCGCTGCAATTATCGGCCTGTTAACATCTACTCAGGATGTAACTCCTCGAGGCCGGTTGCAGCTTCGGCCGTTGATGATGCACCTCAACAACTTTTGGCCGAAAAGGCACCTTTGCCCATCTGTCCCTGTGACAGAGGATGTCAAACGTCTCCTTCACTGGTGGCTGCAGCCGGAGAACGTGATGATCGGGGTCTCTTTCCTACCCTTTCAGCCGTTCCGTCAACTGTTCACGGACGCATCGATGGAAGGATGGGGAGCACATTTGGGTTCGAGGTCAATATCCGGCTTGTGGAACGACAATCAGAGGAAGATGCACATCAATGCATTGGAGTTTCTCGCAGTATACCGCTCCATACAGAGATTCCTTCCGGACCTAACGACCCAAAGCTTGTTAGTAGCGACAGACAAGACTGTTCTGGCCTACATAAACAAGCAGGGGGGACCCACTCCCCCAGCTTCTGGATCAGGCACAGAATTTCTTCAACCTTTGTTGGAACAACGGAATTTCTGTGCAAGTTCGTCACGTTGCCGGTCATCTGAACGTATTGGCAGACACGTTATCCAGGCCAAGTCAGATAATTTCGACCGAGTGGCAGCTTCACGAGGACATCCTAGCCCAGATGTCTCGGATATGGGAGATGCCGAATGTAGATCTGTTCGTCCCCCGTTGGAACCATCTACTGCCGGTCTATGTGTCTCCTGTTCCGGATCCAGCAGCACTGGCAGTCGACGCCCTGTCTTTGGACTGGTCCGACATGATTGCGTACGCGTACCCGCTGCCAGTAATCTTGTCACAAGTTCTTCGGGAGATCCGAGCACACCCGTGCGTGGTCTACCTTGTGGCTCCGTGGTGGCCCACTCGCCCATGGTTTGCAGACCTGATGGATCTTCTCATAGGCGTGCCTTGTCTACTGCCGCTCTGGTGGAACCTGCTTCGTCAGCCGAGACCCAGCCTTTACCACTCGAACCCCGGTCTGTTTCATCTGACCGCGTTCAAGTGCTCCAGCATCAGCTCGCTAGCGCGGGATTTTCTGTCGAAGCGTCCGAGAGGATGGTCTGGTACACCAGAGCATCAACGACTGCGGTGTACCAGAACAAGTGGAAGATCTTCGCTGCCTGGTGTTCTAGTCGCGGAATCGTTCCAAACTCTGCCACTGTTCAGCAGGTAGCGGACTTCCTTTTGCATCTGTTCCATGACAGGCAGCTTGTTCCGGCCACGGTCGACGGTTATCGGTCCGCTATTTCCAGGGTATTTCAATTGACCACAGGTGTCAACCCATCGTTCGACGTCAACCTTTCTGCCCTCCTTCGTTCCTTTCGGGTAGAGAGGCCTAATCCGACGCCGCAGCTTCCTAAATGGGATTTGGCTCTGGTTCTTAGGCGCCCTTCTATGCCTCCCTTCGAACCTATCGGCACCTGTGAGATGAAGTTTCTCTCCTACAAGACCGTATTTCTAATCGACTTTGCCTCTGCCGCCCGCGTATCAGAAATCCATGCCTTGGATTTCAGGTCTTTGAGATATAACCTTCAGTGGACCTGGGTGGCGTTATCTACTCTTCCGGAGTTGTCGCTAAGAACCAATCTCTCTACGACAATCTTCCGAGAGAGTTCGTCATCCCGGCTCTGTCCAACATCTTGTCTGCAGGTGTTGACGATGACAGAGTCATGTGCCCCGTCAGATCTCTCTCCTGTTACTTAGCACGTGTCGAACAGCAGAGAGCAGGGCGGGTGCGTCTATTTATCCCCTTTGGGCCCTTGTCGAAGCAGGAGATATCTAAAAATACTATATCTTCCTGGCTTTCGAAGACTATTGGTTTTCCTATTCGGACATACCTGCTGAGTTAACTACTTTAACCAAGGTATCCGCTCATGAGGTCAGGGCTTTGGCGGCTTCCTGGCTTCTATGGACCAATAGATCTGTGTCGGATATCATGAGGGCCTGCCACTGGAGGAGTAACATAACATTTGTATCTCACTACCTCCGGAATATGACGCTACAACGACGGGACATCTACTATCTGGGCCCCCTGGTGGCTGCCCAGTCCGTTGCAGACCCGTCTTCCAAGCACTAGACCCCTAGTGAGTTTACCAGTTTTTGAATTTGGTAAGTTGTCTTGCTCTCCCCAAATTTTCAAAAACGGGGGGGGGGGGGGCGGGTATTTTGGGTCTAGTGTATGTCAGCTTTATTCACTGGGGCTGTGGTTATTGTAGGCCGGGTGATTATATCGTCATTATTATACATTTATGGCCTTTGATTATATAGCTGACTCCTGTACTTCCATTCGCCTATGCTCTGAGTACTTTTGTTTTCGACCACTCATTCCCCCGTCCTGCTATGGTATTCTAGCAATAATGTATGTGAAGGTAACTTTTACAGCGCAAGAAATATGAAAAATTTGAAAATCAATTTTCCTATTTCTAACCTTAAACTTACCTTCACATACTGTGATGGCCCTCCCAGCCTCCCCGCTGATGGGTTATTCACTCTGCGTTGAATAGGAAAGAAGGAAGTGACGTGGTCGGTCACGTGGGATCTGGGTACTCGCGCATGGTCATTGGGGCAGTACAGGGACTATTTTAGTTCTGTGGTAATATATTACGATAGGGCAATCGCGTAAGAACACGATAGCAATAAAGCATGTGAACGTAAGTTTAAGCTTAGAAATAGGAAAATTGATTTTCAAATTTTTCATTTTCATCTAGTCTGATAGTGTCCGACAAATCTGTGCTGTCGCCGAAAGAAAACATCTATTCGCCTTTCGGAATTGATACCGGAAACTACTCGACACTTACCAAACTGCTTCGAGTGACATCATGGTGTTCCAGATTCATTGGAAAACTGAATGGATATAGCACACAAACTGGACTATTGACTGTCACTGAACTTGAGAATTCCAAAATTCTGTGGGAAAAGTTTGTCCAGCAACAGAACTATGGAGATGTTACTTCAGCCCTTCAACAGAACAAGAAACATAACCTGTGCAATCAACTGGGCTTGCAACTGGACAACCTTGGTCTGATACGCTGTCATGGGAGACTTGAAAATGCCCAACTTAGTTATGGATCTAGACTGCCAAAACTACTACCAAAAAACGACCCATTTACGAGATTGATAATTCTCGACAGGCATGCAAGAGTACTTCATTCTGGTACTTCACAGACTCTGGCAGCTGTCAGACAGGAGTAGTGGATTCCACAAGGACGATCAGTAGTAAGAAAAGTGATTAAGCAGTGCACAGTGTGTCGCCGGTTTGATGCTGGTGCATTCAAAATGCCATCAATGCCACCTCTTCCGAAGTTTATAGTGTCGCAATCAGTACCCTATTCGTATACTGCACTTGACTATTTTTGCCCACTCTACGTGAATACAGACTCTGAACCTAAAAAATGTGGGTTTGTCTGTTTACATGTCTTGCTGTTCGCATGCACCGTTCACTTGAAGCTGATCGAGGACATGTCTGCTGAAAAGTTCCTACTGTGTTTCAGGCGATTCCTTGCGCGTCAGGGAAAACCCAAGAGATTCATTTCAGACAACGCAAGCCAGTTTAAGCTGGCTAAATCTGTACTTGACAAAGCCTGGAGTTTGATGTTGACTGATCCAGATGTTGTAACCTACATGGCTACACACAGTATAGAGTGGCACTTTACTGTGGAGGTCGCCCCATGGATGGGCGGTTTCTATGAGAGATTGGTAGGGCTTGTGAAACGATGCCTTCGGAAATCTATTGGCCGACTTTGTCTCACACGGGATCGACTACAAACGACGTTGGCTGAAGTTCAAGCTATCGTGAATTCCAGACCTCTTGTCTACGTCGACGAAGACATCAATTCTCAAGTAGCAATTACCCCAAACCAATTCGTGAACCACAATCAGCAAACTGTGATTCATAGTCTTGAGGATAATGATGATCCTTACTATCAACCAAAAGTGAACGCAGCAGACCAAATTCTACAATTATGGAAGAAAGGTCAGAAACATCTAGACAGATTTTGGCAGGCGTGGAGAAATGACTATCTACTCAGCTTGCGTGAACGCATGCAAACGCGACTGAAAGGTCCTAGGTTTCAAACACAGTATGAACCTAGGATTGGTGATGTAGTTCTGCTGAAAGAAAAGCTGCCGCATGCAACATGGAAAATAGGCCGCATAAAGCAGCTTCATACAAGTCGGGACGGGAACGTACGTGCTGCAGAGGTACAGTGACGTCGCCAGTTCCGATCCAGTGTCAGTTCCGACCCACTTCCCAAAATATTGCTTCTTGTCATAACCATGATCAGGCGAAATCATAAAACATTTGGTGTATTCAAGCAAGTTGATCAACCTCTCAATCATGGTTAAATTATATTATGCATTCACTGATTTTGTTAGGAGACAGCTTTGCAGACCCACTCCATACACACGACTACATCGGTCTAAGTACAAACACCAGGACTCGCCGTTGGTCAAAAACCGTGTCGTCTGCCAGCGCTTCCGATCAAAGTTTTAATGTTTTGTTTCTCACATATAATTACCATATGGTACTATGTATCTGTCATAAATTTATTTACTGGGGTGTCTCTCTAAAGGCTACCTGCCCCATTTTTGACATCAACTGACGGACCCAGTTCCGAACCACCATCATCCATGGATGGCAAAGCTGGGTCGTACCATGGCCTGAAAATGTCTTGCGAACGCAGCGCTCACTACATAAAATCGTAACTCGAGTGCTGATTAGCATTTCTTCTCGTTAGTGTGCTATTCAGAGGTAAAATAAGTAGAAGTACCGTTGATTTATCATCATTTTCGAGTGAGTATAAGCTTATTAGCCATCGAAGTTATTTCAGTGTCCAATATATCTTGCCAATATGATTAGCTCGACCATATCGCTATCACCCCAACCCGCATTCTTTAACGTCAGATGTTCACTTATTAGATGAAGACATTCAAAACGAAATATCCAGCTAGGACCCTATTTTGGCGGAAAATTTATCATGTTGACGATTACATTTGATTATATCTGGGTCAAAGGTCAATGTCAAAACGAGGCTGGATCGGAACTGGCGACAGTGGGTCGGAACTGACACCTCTCATTAAGAAATGTAATTTTATTTTCCCTGCAGTTCAGTTTATCCTCAGCTAAGTTAGTTTGTTAATAAAGGCTATGGACAATTGTACGGCGAACAAGATAAGGAATATGCCAATCAACCCCTTTCCTTCTGAAACAGATACAAATTTCACCTCGGTGGGTCGGAACTGGCGACTCGTCTGTACTTCTTCCATCAAAGCCCGTTCTTAGTCGTCCACTCAGTTTGTTGTATCCACTTGAATGTCAGGGTGAAAAAAGTATCGATGACTGTGATACTTCTGAAGCACGAAGTATGGTACCCATTGAAGCTTCCAATCAGCCTTCAACTTCAACGAGACCAATGAGAAAAGTCGCAGCACAGGTTAGAGAAAGACCAAAACTTTATCTTGTGTGACTTTCTGCCCGCGGGAGTGTCGCGACGTCAGCGCGAAATGACTGGATAATGATTACATTAAAATGATAAATTTAAGCAACGAATAATTATTTATTTATTGTATTCGCTATGAATTATTTTCATATTTTCCAGTCTGAAAACATTTGCCTAAGTGATTCAATACTGCCCTAGTGGAACATTACAAGATATTTATGTACTGCAGTGGCCTGGTCTTTATGACTTGGTCATGCCTTGCACTGGTGATATAAGGTCCCCCATCACTGGACAATACACAGGTCACAATAGCCAGTGACCAGCACAGCATGTTGCTGTTTGTACTGATATACATGTAGAAGTCTGGAACATTCAACTTGCTATTCAGTTCCAGACACATGTATAGTTTTCTGTGGTCACATTCAACTGAACTAAACTACTATGGACTATACTGCAAATTGTGATCAACTTTACTACTGGACATTGAGCAAATGAGAACAGTGATTTGTGAGACAACATTGACCTGGATATTACTAATTGGAACTACATGTACTTGTGTCACAGTGACCTAGACTGGAGATACCAATATAGGCAGTGGTTGTGCCTGCAGATTTATGTGCTGATTCTAATGGATTATATCGGATTACTATTGATTACTACGGATTCTAAAGGATTCTAACGGATTACTACGGTGATAAACTTCAGTGACAATTTGCGTGAACTTTGTGTCGTACGTGAACTTTGTATCGTTCGTGAACTTTGTGTCGTAAACGTGAACTTTGTGTAGTTACATTTTGATTCTTTATTTTTGACGACGCGTGGATACGCGATTTATCACTGAGTGTGTTCATGCTCTGTGAATTAAATATTGACAGTATACTGCATACTCAAACTTCCAACTTATATTTACCGGTAAATATGTAGCTTGCTCTTGCTACATCACGGTCCACCATATTTTCATCAGTTCTTTTCTGCATGCTACCGTGCAGTCGCATGCTATAACTTTCTGTGTAGATTCAGTGTTTTTCCACTGCTCTATCGTAGTTCTTCTACTTGACAATTGCGAAAGGTTTTGGTGTGACCTTTCCTCGTGTTGTCATGTTCGCAGCGAAGAAGAATGCGCGTAATTGCGCAAATAAAGAATGTAAACGTCTCCTGTCAAATCGTGACCCCCATCCCACGTGCATTCGTTGCAGGAAAAGCCAGGAAGACGTCTAAGGTGTGAAGTTCCTACTGTCTTACAGTCGCAGATTTCGGACTTCATCTCTAATATGAATAAGAAGATGGCGCCACCCAGCTGATCAAGCCGATTACGGCTACGACAGAGTCGAGAGGAAGAACTCTATCCATCCCGAGAGCTCCTCTATCCATGCCGAGAGCTTGCCGCGAGACTAGTCGTCGGGTTGAGATGCCGGCTAATTCCGATCTCAGGGTCGGACCAGGGCGTCCGTTTCTCCGCGATTTGGAGAGACAACCACACTTTGATTTTACAAGCTTAGTATGACCTTGCTCCGAGGCTGGATCCTCTCCCTCCAGCAGAATCCAAACCTAAGAATTTTTGGACGGCAGCAGCACCTTCGAGAGGAGATCCTGACTTACGAACTCGGTCTCTTCCTCCCTCGCCTTTTTTGGTTAAGATTGGGAAGTTCCTAAACTAAGAGATTCGCTGAAGCGACGTCGTCTTTTTTGGTACAAAGACCAAAAGACTTCGTCTGGTTTTAACTTACAAGGTGCGTAATTCCCCTTGGTTGACAAAGGCTGTACCTGTGGACAGGGATTTCTCTCTCATTTCCAATGTCAAGAAACGACTCAAGTTACGATGTCCCACACTCAAGCGGAGTCCCTTGAGGCGATTTCCCGTGCCTATGTCATATCACCTCATATTATCTGATTGGTTACTGGCTGGCTTGAAGGAAATTTTGGACACTCTCTTGAAGGCAGCCCAACAATTTCAGTCCTCAAATTTTCCTTGGATCGGGAACACCTTCAGTTGGCTCTGGATTGGGTTGGCTTGAATCGCTGTAATGCGAACATGATGAATGTATCCGCTTTTCAGCTCTGTGCATCTGTTCAGCCACGTCGGGATTTCCACCTGAGAGGTTCAAGACGAAATGTCCCTCTGGCAGTTAGGGATTTGCTGCGCTGCCAACCCCCTACGGCTGATTATCTGTTCAATGGGATGGTCAGAAATTCAAGGGAAACGCTGACATCGAACAACATCGACTATGCTATCGCAACGTTTGTCCCGTGCTTCCGATCGAAGTAGAAGGCAACCCTGGAGATCTTCGTTTCGGTCGAGGCATGGACCTAAACCACCAGAGTTTCGATCCCTCCTTTCGCGGTAGAGGACGACGACGCTGTATCGCAACTAGACGAAACTATCGTTCCAGTTTCCCGAAGCGGCAAAAGGGCAGAGATAAGAATCCAACCAATCGTACCGGTTGACTCCACAAACATGTCTGTTTCAGATAAACAATTGGATATCGACCATTGCATGCCCCCGGATTACGTTTTCTTAGAATTCCAGACCTCCTGACGACTCCAGATAATCAGTCGCCTGTGGCGAACGTTACGAGAAGATTATTGTCTGCAATTTTAGCCCTAATCCAAATTAACTTCAAATCCCAATCCGTCCCGGTTACCCTCATGGGCAGATCATTTGTGCACCCTTCAGGATTCCGTTAAACTGTTACTGGACAAGCGAGCAGTTCGTGCAATTCCCTCAGACGACCTCTGTTGGACGTGACTTAAAATATTCAAGTGGACAGCCCGCACGATCCGTGGACTAAAAACAAGACACATTCCAGGGAATCTGTACATGCTGGTCGATGCTTTGTCCCGGCCAGACAAGCTCCTTCAGTCCGAGTGGTGTGTCCACCAAGAAATTTTCAGACAGATTTGTGCCATCTGTCGACCTATTTGCCACACGTCACAACAACCAGCTACTATCCTCGTGAGTCCAGTGCCAGATCCTCAAGCCTTGGCAGTGGGCGCATTATCGATGGGTGTTCAGGGATAGTGGGATATGCATTCCCCCTTTCCCTCTGGTCCACAAGGTGCTTCAGAAAATAGCCCAGCACCAGTGCATCATTTATTTGGTGACTTTGGTTCCCAGTCTCCTTCATTTACGGGCCGATTCTCCCAGGTGTCTGCCGGAGTGGCCTCAGCTTCTGCGATAACCGGACACAGCAGTGTGTCGTCAGAACATTGAACAGTTGCACTTACACGTTTGCAAGTTACGGAACAATCCTTACAGCAAAGGGGTTTCTCGAAGCAGACAGCAGCAACCATCCTCCAAGCTAATCGGAAGTCAACTAGCAGACTCTATCAATCTAACTGGGGAGTCTTTGCAAGCTGGTGTAGGAACCATGGGGTGGTTCCGACCCGTGCCTCTGTTCCCATAGTTACGAATTTGTTATCTTACCTATTCACTGTTCGCAAGATAAGGCCATCTACAATTGAGGGATATAGATCGGCCTTATCTCGAGTGATCTTTTATCTACAGTGATCAATTTGAGGGAAGATAGATACTTATCTGACCTCATAAGAGCTTTTTATCTCCAACAGAGCGAGGAGCTACACATTTTTCCAAAGTGTGGTTTTGAGGGCCCCAAAGAAGCCTCCTTTTGAGCCACTGACTTCATCGTCTTTGAAGACTTTGTCTTACAAGACCGCGGTTTTGTTGTCCTGTACTCAGCATCGAGAGTGTCATGAGAGTTGCATGCTCTCGATCGCTCGTCATTGATTCATCGGCCAGATTGGACTAGTTTGACCATGAGACCAATCCCAGAGTTTTTAGCAAAATATCACAGCCCAGCGAGGGGCTGGTAAAACACGTCATTTCATCGTTCCAGCGTTGGTTCCGGACACAGAGCAGTGCGCTGATAAATCACTTTGTCCGGTACGGGCTTTACGAGCTTATCTGCAACGGACAGATCCAGAGAAGATTGTTGTTTCTGTCTTTGCTTTAGGATGTAACCCGTGACATAACTAAAAATACAGTCGCTTCATGGCTTAAACAGACCATTCAATGGACATACGCTTGATCCGAGCAAACTTCGCCTTTGCCGGGTGTAATTTCATCACATGAAATTAGAGCGTTCCTGGTCAGTTTGGAGAAACATCTCAGTGAAAGACATTATGGCTACCTGCTTCTGAAAATCGGAGTCCACATTTTCAGTCTTCTACCTAAGGGACATTGCCTTCCTTTCTTATCGGGTGTCATCACTTTGGCCTGTAGTGCAGCTCAGTACATGTGGTCTGACGTGGAAAGAGAGAGGGGCGAGTGCCAGCCTCCGGACCAGCTCTTCTCACACCTCTTCATATATTACTGACTCCCATATGAAGTACATGATTGACATCCAACTTTCTTGGAGTCCTTGGATAAATTAGCAGTTATTAGCCTTATGTCTCAGACGGTTGATGGGGTGTCATGAGCCTGTTACTAGCGCAGACAATCTCCTCGGAAGCGTCTTGATTCCGGACATGAAAATTAATTCTGAATTTTTCAATTTACCATGGAAAGCAGCACAAATAGGTTTTTTTCACAGATTTGTATCGTAAACCTACCGATAATAGACAATATCTGCATTTCAAAAGCAATCAGGCAAGACAGATTAAGGTTCATACTCCCTATAAACTTGCCGCATTTTGCTATTGTGACAGAACCGATCTTGAGGGAAAAGAGGCTCTTTGAAGGATTTGGCATGTAGGGGATTTTCGAAAGAGATTATCAAGACCGATCTGAATGAAGCCAAGTCACATGACAATACATTCTTAAGAATTTCCAAACTGAAATCAACGAACGAAAGCATGGCATTTGTAACCACATGTGACCCACATAACGCGGACAAATATTCAAAAATTTTGCAAAATATGAATATACTGCACGGGAGTCCTAAAATGCAAAACGTTCATAAAGTTTGACCGCGATTCGCAAACTTTTCTGAAAGACGTGAAACTCATTGAAGGCCAAAGACAGGATCTTTTTCAGAGTAGGTGCCTAACCCGCGTCACATATGTAGAAAATCCCAGCAATCTTAAAGTCACAAAATGCACAGATTCTCGTTGCGGTACATGTGAATACCTGATTGAGGGCTCATCATTTTCATCTAAGAATTCGAGTAGTGTCTTCTCAGTAAAGGAAAACATGAGTTGTGATTCTAGAAACAAATACTGACTGCCTCTTTGAGAAATATGTTTGTATGCAAGCATATCCACACATGTGGCAAAGATTAGTTCAAAATATTTCCTTTCTACAAGATTACTTCAACCACATCGGTACAGCGATGGCCGGACATTCGCAAAAATGAGTTTATCTTCCGCTATCTTCCTTCATTGAACAGATAATATATATACTACAAAATGCCATTCTATGGATAACAACTTCTTTATTGCTGTGGAGCTGACGTTTCGTTGGAGATACTTCCAACTTTTCCAAAGCTATCTCCGCCGCATGACGTAATGACTTAAGATTGTTGAAAGAAAATAATGTTATAATCCTCCCAGTTTCTACATTAAAACTTAATAAAATTCATGCTGTATAGTGATCATGCCCCTCAGTCTAACCTCCACTCGTCTCGAACAACCCTAGTATTCCCCTATATCATCTAATTCTGGACAAAACCTATCGTGTTGAACAAAACTTAATACTATTAGTAAGCATTGCTTTCATACTGGTGGTTTCTTGACCCATCCAATGCCCTTCAAGAAGATGTGATACGCACACAATTAATATCAATGGATGTGTCGTAAGAATAAATTACATGGTTCACATTATACAACGAAAATCTTTTGAATCATTCGTCTTCTAACATATTTGTTAACCAGCTTTTAAGGTATCAGGGAAATATATCTCCGAGAGTATTGTTCAGCAATTCCTAACTCCTAATATACAAGCTAAACTAGAAACAAACTGGAATCTCGAATGACGAAAGAAAATATACCAATTGTTCCCAGGTTGAAATCCGTGTATTTGGTATCCCGCATATTAGTTTCAGATTTGTTTTTGTTTGGAATGTCCCAGTACATGCTGTGATAGGAAGAAACCATTGAATTGTCAATTTTGGGCTGTAATTTGGAGATGGTCCACTAATTTATGATTATGTGCAGGATATAAAAATAATGAAAACCATGTATAATGCATCGTCATTCAGACTAGGTTTCGTCTTTATCATTGCGATATTAGGTATTACCAAGCTAGATATTGGATTTATATTATATCAACTCTATAATTGTTACCGTCCTTGTATATGTATATTTTATGATCTACATGACTAATTGTCCAGAAGTGTCTGTAAATATATCTTGCCAACTTTGATGCATAATCTGTCCGAAGAAATCCCATATGATGATTGAGATGCAAGGAACAGATAGATATCGACTTTAGCAGGGAACTTTTAAATCCTTTTCGATATTGCAAAAAATATAATTTCAGTTGAGTGTTGGAGATGGTCCCTCTGTAACGTCACGAATTTACGACTCAGATAAATCCACCTATACCTATTGAATTCTTCGTTCTTGTTAAATAATTCACACTCAAATGTTAGAGATTTATCATTAATTGCGGTTGTTCTGCAACTTTAAATAGCTATAATCCCTTCTCAGGATACAGAAACTATGACAACTTTTATAAACATCCATGCAGTCTATAATAACGTGAGTTGAGAATGGCACCATAGGCCAACTCAATCATGAGATGGCCTGACAACATGTAAAATGTGGCACTAGTGTCAATAAACGAACAATTCTTCAGCTACACTCTAAGCTCAGAAGTTGTAAAAAAGGTGCAAAAAGGTGTAAATCAAACGTTTACACCTTCTGGGTTCATGTTTACACCCTTAGGGGGTGTAAATAAGGTGTAGAAAAGGTGCAAATGTATGAAGATTGATTCCAACCCTGATTTTACACCCGTAAAGGTGTAAATTTATTAAAAGGTGTTAAAAAGGTGTAAATACTTAATTTTCCATACACATTTGGAACTTAATTTCTATGTTGAGGAAATGTATTTCCTTGTCATGCTTACGGTAAACCATCAAAATTTTCAAGCACCGCAACTTTCTACACACAATTAAATCAATGGATCTAACAATTTGACCAGTCTCTCTAACATTTGAGCAAAAATTCCAACGGAAATATTATTAAAAAAACCGAGCTGCAGACCATAAGATTCAATCCCCCAGTCGGTTTTACGAGGGAGTGAAAATTGAACAGCCGCTCTAGTGTTCTCACTCAAACTTGAGCCCAAGACTACAGGGCGGGGGAGGGGGGGGGGGGCGTTCTGGGATTTTGAATATCAACAGTATATTAAATATAATGTGTCATGCAGAGTCGACAAAAGCACGTTGTTTGTCGACCAATGTAAGAAGTTATCAGATCGATATCTACAGTGCTGATAACTGCTTAGCTATCAGATAAAGTGATTTTCAACTTCATTTCAATGGGGGGTTTGCACAATAAGCAGTGAATACAACGAAAACTGTACAAATTATAGGCTTTGATTGATCCACTGAGACAGGAAGGTGTGAAATGGACTAAACGGTTCGAAGTGATAATCATGACAGCTTGTTACCCATTAACAATTGTGCGATTATCGTCACAAAGTATTACTTGATAAGGGAGCGTGTCAAAAGTTTTGACGCGAACGCGTTCATATTTGAACGTTCGACTGTTCATTTCCGCATGCGTCAGGCCGTTCATTTTACACATCAGCGTCAGGAAATGAACAGTCGAACGTTCATATTTGAACGTTCATTTTTTTGAACGTTCATTTTTTAACGTTCATTTTAAAATGAACGTTCATTTTTCAATGCACTCTGACATTCATTTTCGCACGTTCGTTTTCGCATGTTCATTTTCTCAGGTGTATTTATTTTGCACTAGCTTTCGTAGGTATATAACCCACTTCCTCTGACGAAGTACTTTCGTTCTTTCAAAGCAATTATGGCAAAGATTTGACGTTTATCTACAACAAATTCAATAAATGTATTTAATATAATAAAAGTAGATCTTTCGTACATATTCTGGGGAATTATTTACCCGGAATTATAGAACGAGCGACAAAAAGGAACTAACGCGCGTGTATTATTTTTTGGAAGAAAACGAGATGAACTATATATAATATTAAACTTCGACAAAGAAATATCACCATACTGATGTGGTTTATTAAAAGTCCGATGTGACCAAATATTATAAAGAATGATACAATAATCGGGTGAACAATTTGGTGAATTAAGCTCCTTAAAATGTTCGTAATTGGAAGAAATTTGATAGACGAATAAGGACTTTGTTATGATATCAAACCACACATTATTATATTACGTATTTGTATGACATTTATATAACAAATTTGATACATTTCATTCGACGGATGTTGATCGCGATTGTTAACTTATTTGACAACCGTATATGCTAAACCCCTAGGTGTCCCCCATCGTCCTGTCTGACCTGCTCTGTATATTGATCGTGCGTAACGCACGTGGGCCCCGTCTGCCCAGTAAGGGTGAGAGCTCAAAGTCGGTTGCCGTTCCCGGGTAAATCAAGTTGTAAGGTGTGTGCGCCTTCATTGCATCAGATTTCTAAACCGCTACTAATTTTTTTCGTATGGGAAAATAGAGATATTCTTCAGGTCCAGGTTGCTTTTTATGCACACCAAATGGCCACCCGGGATTTGCCTGGCAGGCCGTAACTGACACTGTCAACATTTGAAACCTTGGCATAATATTGTCGTTTCCATTTAATTTAACATCTTGCGGTGTTCTAAATGCTATTCGTTATATTTATTATTTGGTGTCAAAATGAGCCATCTCGGAAAGCCCCTTGAACAGATGTACATATATCGTTGATTTTAATATCGTATTCTGATCAATAAAGCTATGAAGAATCACATGATTGATAAGAAATCTGGACTATACAGTCTTGGCTTTGAAGGCTTTTAGCACTGTGATTGTTTGACAACAGCATTTTTATCGAACCGGTCGGTATCAACGGCGGATTTTGAATAGCCAGCGAAAATGACTTGAAACAAAAAAAGCCAACACACGTATTTTCTTATATAAACAAAGATCAATTAACAGTTATCTATTTTACAGCATTCAACGATTTCAGATAATTTAAGATAATAATAGGTGGCGACAAAACACTGAAGCCGTGACCGGGACAAGTAGGCCCCTAACAGAGAAACAATTCTATCATTGTCCTTCCATATATCATCCGTTTATTAAATTATTATTATCAATCGCAGACATCGGACACACCACTCTAGGTTTTACAGAATGCACTGAATACATGTATATAAACAATGCAAAGCACATGGTAAGTTACAATAAATTCTATAACAGAGGAAGGCCGCGCTGCGGGAAAGTAGATTTGACTCCACGCATTTTATAATAGTATACATCGCAAGGCAGGTTTCTGTATGCAACCGACTTTGAGCTCTCACCCTTTCTGGGCCTCCTGGGCAGACGGGGGGCCCACGTGCGTTACGCACGATCAATATACAGAGTAGGTCAGACAGGACGATGGGGGACACCTAGGGGTTTAGCATATACGGTTGACAAATAATTTAACAATCGCGATCAACATCCGTCGAATGCCATGTATCAAATTTGTTATATAAATGTCATACAAATACGTAATATAATAATGTGTGGTTTGATATCACAACGAAGTCTTTATTTGTCTATCAAATTTCTTCAAATTACGAACATTCTAAGGAGCTTAATTCACCAACTTGTTCACCCGATTATTGTATCATCCTTTACGATATTTGGTCACATCGGACTTTTAATAAAACCAAATCAGTATGGTGATATTTCTCTGTCGAAGTTTAATATTATATAGTTTCATCTCGTTTTCTTCCAAAAAATAATACACGCGGCGCGTTAGTTCCTATATGTCGCTCGTTCCCGGTAAATAATTTCCCAGAATATGCACGAACGATCCCCTTTTATTATATTAAATACATTTATTAAATTTGTTGTAGATAAACGTCAAATCTTTGCAATAGTTGCTTTGAAAGAAGGAAAGTACTTCTTCAGAGGAAGTGGGTTATATACCTACGAAAGCTAGTGCAATATAAATACAGTTGCGCTGCCTTTTCGAGTGTTCTGTTTTCGTTTTGTTTTGTTTTATTTTTCATTCTAATAAGAGTCGACACACGATAGCCGTATTGTGAGCCCTTCAGCGATTTCTGACAGCTATCATACATAATAATTTGAACGTTCAAAAAAGAACGTTCTTTTTCTGACGTTCATTTTTTCTGACGGGGTAGTGTTCATTTTCTGACTGTCGAACGTTCGTTTGCTGGAAGAAAAAGAACGTTCACCTGTTCATTTTCTGACGCATTCTTTTAGTTTGAACGTCAAAACTTTTGACACGCTCCCTAAAGTAATGGTTACCATCCTGTCCGGAAACGACCCCTTTTAACACACCATAATCATAATCCGCGGCCTGCCTTTATCTCATATCTCTTTGACGCTAACGCAAAGTTTTGGTTAAACTATACATATCGGTGATGATTCTATTGCTCAATTAGTTTTTGAGTTTATTCTGCCAATGCCTAACAATATATGCATCGCTTCTATTGTTCATGAATTTGTAAATAAGCATGGCTTCGCTTCCCATGCTGTCCACCATTTCCAATATAAGCCGACGCGATATTACTTCAAAACAAACTTCCATTACGATAAATTGCGCAAAGCCGTTGTTTTTACGTCGCTCGTTCTATGCATCAAAGTGGACTTTTTGCGAGATGGCGACTTGCCTGCTGTTGATCGGTGAGAACCGAAAGAAAATCGCTTTATCTTTTGCAACTACCAGCCTGTCGGACCTTAAAGGTCACATTTCACAGAATGCTACCTTAGCTGATCTAATTGGCATTGACGACGTAACCTTCCAGGTAAATATGCCATTTTTTAAATATTTGTACAATATAATTGCCCCTGTGAACCCAGGTCGGAGAAGGGAGATACATGTAAACAGGTATGTATTTAGAGGGTGAAGAAAATGTTACATCTTACAGACAATTTATACCGGAGAATATATTTTTTATACTGTCGGAATCAGTGATCGAAACATAGTTTCAACTGTGCTAAAATTGTGACTCGATTGAGTATTTTCTTTTGCTCACGGTATTTCATTCAACTTCTGCCAACAGAACAGAACAAGCTCGAAACTTTGTCGAATTAACATACATGCGAAGAAATATGGTGCTATGATAACATACACTTTTGCAAAATTTGATCAATATCTGCTCAGACAGATTGTTTGACCCAATCAACTTAGTGACGCTTAAAAATATAGAAATTCTATTTAAATGTCATCAATAGAAGGCCCCAAAATGAGATAGAAACGAGTCAGAACTGGTTAGCCTGGTGCCCCGATTATGTAGGTGCTTGTTACCAATACCATTGTGTTCGGGAACCAGGTTATAAATGATACTAGTCAATGCGCATGCGTACAAGGATCACGTGGGAGAAAATGGAGGGCGGTTTGATTTTCTTCGGGAAAGGTTGGTTTCAAACTTTGCGAAATCGTGTCGATTTAGCCCACTATAGTCGCACATATTTGTTAGTATTATCTTCATTAGATAGGAGTGCAACTACCTCGAACACGTCACTGTTGAAAATGTGCTCCAAAATGCTCAGCTCACATAAAAAGTGGGAGTTCATTTGCCTGAATGCGAATCCATTCCAATATGGCGGCATAAATTTGTTCAGTGATAGCTTTGCTCAGTTTAATGCAGTATACTTAGTGAATTTTAGTACACAGTGTAATAGGAATATTTAATAACGCCCAGTGGAACACTTGGATCACCATGGAACGATATGCTTGGGATATTTTGAGGTACTATTTACCATTACTATTTACACATATAATTTTATTAATATGAAATCAGAATTATATGATGTTTAAAACAAGGCTTCAAAACCTTACCCCTATATATACGGACCTGACCAGACCGGTACTCCCTGGAACGGCCCTGGTGGGAATCCTATACATAATACGAGGGATAATAGGGCTCATGTCATCACACAGTTTGGTATCTGACCCGCGGGGCCGATTTATCGGGGCCAGATGAGATAATAGCGGAACGTAACTTCGTAAGCTTGAATATTTTTCGGAAATGCCTCTGGGAGATTGGTAGCTCCGCCTCTCGGATCATGAGCTTTGATATCCCCTGAAGAAACCCCGGGGAGACAACTCCTTTACTGTTACGGACAAGGCTTGTGTTTTGGTAGTCATTAACTATTGATTTTTACGGACACTTGGGGAAAATACAATACAGTAATACAGTCGGCACTGGACAGACAGCTCATATCAGACGAATGATTTAATGAAGTTACTGACGTGAAATATAGTTCAATCTTTTAGAAATATTATCGATGTATTATGTATGTATTATTGTATCCTCCAATATTTTGGGAAAAGGTCTAGAACCATCGCAAAAAGAATGAAAATTACTTCACTTGTCCGTTTTTTATTTAATTGTTCAGTCGCGAACAGTCTCCGTCTGGGACTAACTACGGGGAGTAGTCGTATATATTTATTAACACCACCGAAATAACCGGACCCTGGCGAGGCTAGACGATCGACCGTGTGCCTTTATAATCCGATTAGCCTAATTCAGTCCACCGTTTACAGCAGGCATAATATATAGTGCCGTTCCCCTGAGATCCGGACCTCCACAGGACGGGTAAGCTTTTGAATACGTATTAAAAAGAGCTGGGCTGGACTGGAGAATCGATTTTTGTAGGTTCTCTTCGGCCCCTACGACGTAGTTTCATGGGTATATGACGGCTTAGTTTCGTGGGTATATGACACAGATTGACTGATAGATTGTTTGCGGCACTTACTTAAATGTGATTTATTTATTTTCCAGTTGTATGATGCTGATTTTGAAGAGTTCGTGGACCTCGAGGACCAGGATGAGATACCCGATAAGTTCAAAATCAAGATATTACAGCATACGACAACAGACGGAGCATTTCACAATGTTCCAGAGCATACTGATAAGGTATCAATGATTCGTGTTCTCCTGTGATGTCTACCCCGTCTTTGATATTCCATATGATACCCAATGTATTCGCACCACAAAGCAGTGTTTGGAAGTGAATCACTGTTATTCACTGTTAATCTGACCGGAACCTTTGCTAATTTTATTAAATCTTATAATTATTATTCACTTCTGGTTTTGTAGCTACACTGTGATCAATCGTTTCAGTTCAATGAATATGTGGATACATGTATATTTGACTTACCCTGTTTCTATGCACACTACGCAGGATATAGCCAGTTACTTATGTGCGTCCTTAAACCGCAGTTGAAAAATTAAATTTTTCCCCATTTCAGGAAAGCACAGACACTGGTCCAAGTGACACTGTGGAAATGCATTCTCAACTTGAACAATCAACCGTGTAAGTCAACCGATTACCGTAGTTTTGTTTCTTTTCCAAAGAATGTAAACTTGATTCAGTTACATGGGCTGGGCTCGACTACTGTGTTGGGATTGACATTTCAAAACATAAATTTACTCTTTGTTTCGGTGTATATTTTCAGTTAATAAAAATGGAACTTTAATGCATAAGGTGATAAGTATCATTTACATTGTGAGATTGACATTTCAAAACATAAATTTACTATTTGTTTCTGTGTATATTTCCAGTTAATAAAAATGGAACTTTAATGTATAAGACGATAAGTATCATTTACATTGTGGAAAGTTTATCAGTTGTGGTTCTTACTGGTTGTAGGATTGGACCCAGCAGCAATACACCTACTCTTGGTCAAGAGCCATTGAACTTTGCTCTGCCAGTCTTTGATACAGACGTCACCCAGACACTCGAAAAGCAAACAGAACCTTCCACAGCTCAGAGGCGGAGAATTATTGATGGCCTTTTCCAGGCGATGATTCTTCTCACAATGTGAGTAGATTTTACTTGACAGAGAAAGGGGAAATACTCCCATGCTCATAATTAGAAGAAAAAATCATGTTTGAAAATAGTTCTTAGAATTCAGTTACACATATCATGCATATAGAATTGCCAAGATATGTTTAGGATTCTATTCAGCCTGCGGTTTTTTGCTTTGACTTCCAATGTTGATTTCCGCTTGCCATCAAAGCAGTTCGGCCCGCGATGAAATTGAAACCTGTCACATCTGATATCTCGAAGCGGATTGGCCTAATCAACCAGCTTAGCGCGTTCACTGACTGGATTGATTCAGGGGAAATCCCTTCATCTATTTGTAACTATAACCAAGCCAGTGTATCGATTCCAATAGACCGATCGATACACTGGCTCGCGAGGATGCTACTGGATATGACCGTCTCACAAGCGGGAGGTTGTGGGTTCAAACCCTGCCAGGGTCATACCAAAAACAATGGTAATTCTTCCTCTCTTGACGCTCAGCATTGAGAGTACTGGTTGCCCCCCCCCCTCCCCCCTCACCTTAGTGATAATGTGACTCACTGTGGAGTATCATGATCATGTCTGCCTATGGCATGATGCGTCATTTGCTGTACTGTCGTGATATGACTGAAAAATGTTGGATTTTACATGCCAAAATGAAGTGCCACTCCCTGACACACCCACTTGCTGTTGATTCATTAGTACTGCATGGAAATATAATGATTATCTAATTATTAAAGCTATTCGTGGTTAAAAAAACTTTTTGGTCAGATATTGGATGATGATACACAAATTCATAAAGAGCCTTCTTAATAACTTAAAAAACTGAATGGGTTTCTAGCAATATAATACTAATTGGATTTGTTTTCTTGTTTCCAGTTCTTAAGAGACTTTGACACACTTGTGGGGAAGGACATTGATAAAGAGTTCCTTGGAAGCATGAAGAAATACACGTCAGCAGTGTTCAACATATTGGCTTCAAAACAAAAACAGGAGTTAAAGACGCTGAAGGAAAATCCGTCATTGGAAGAAGATGATAACAAGTGTGAGTATTTTGCAAACCTGCAAAAATGCAATAATCTTTTGATCGGCATGATTTTCACTTGGATGGGCAGGACATAATGCAGATTAAGTTTGACATGAATTATTTGGAAGGTATATAGATTTTGAATCGACCAACCAGTTTGTAGATGTTGGAATACTGGACATGCAATTGTTTGCCAAATAAAAATATCACTTTCCTACACATTGTATCCCTGAATGGGTTGTTTATTGTAATTTAAATCAAAGGGAGATAATTAGCTGAAACTGCCTTCTTTCAACCATTGAAAGCAAAACAAAATGATGGGGGCGGGGAGGCTGGATGGAGCTGTCAAGATGTATTTTTCATCATTTAATTTAATATGGATTCTTTTTCTCATACAGATCAACTGGCCATTGCCGTGGTGCCAGTCATGGTGGACCATTTCAAGGAAGACCTAACCATGCTGATCCAAAAAGCAGTAAGTGAATAATTCTTCACGAGTGTAATCGATATACTTCCTGATGCTAATCACATAGATCTAACATACAACGTCGATGAGTATACAAGTAAAAACTTTAGGGCATTGAAGGCGGAAACTGCATTTCTTCTCTTTTCCCCTATATTACGTGTATGTATATATATAACTTAGTAATGAGCGATGCTGGTTCGAATTGGAATTTGGCCTGGTTCGATATTTTTTAAGCCTGTCTAGCGTACAAACTGACACCTACCTGTACACACGATATGATTTATTACTACATCCGCAGGCAGAATAAAAGGTTTTTGGACATACAACGTATAATTCAGAAGACTCAATGGTCATGATGGTAAAAGATTATGATTGAAGAATACTATCAATCCCATATGCTTATATATCTTTTATGTTACTTTCAGGTTGTATGTAGTGGTAAGTAATTTGACCGTAAACACACCTACAGCCTCCCGGAGCTTTGCCTGATTCACGATATTAGGATCGTAAAACTGGAACATTGTATCGGCATATTATCTTATGTTGTATATATTCCTGGAATCTCGCTGTCTACTTGGTAATAAAGTTGTATGTAAAACCGCCAAACACCTTTTAGGTGTGTATTCTGGTTCATCCCATATTTCTGGAATCTCATCGTCTCTTAGTACTAAATCAGTATCTAACACCAAACTCCTTTTAGGAGTGTACGTGGTTAACATAACCGTTGCTGGAGACAGATCAACCCGACACCATGCAGACAGACGAACACTAGAACGTGTGGCGAAAAATGTGATTTCATAATATGTGATTTCAGTAATTCTGCATTCAGTGTTTCGAACCTCTTTATATCATTGTGATATCCGCGGGTTCTCATCAGGGGGTGCGGTTTAGTATAATGGTAGAATAATTCTTTGCACATACATATTTGCAGGAACCTTTTCCTTGACTATCAGAATTTGAACTGGAATGTACCGTTCCGGTGACAGAATTAAAGCCTGCACCAATTTTTAAGTCATGGTAGGTGGGCATGCATGTTTCGTGAAGTTGTCTCATTTGGTACCGTATAATAAAGTTGACAGCATCTGCATATTAATAGAGCCTGCACCAATTTATGGTAGGTGGGCACGCACGATATAGGTGTCTCATTCCATATATTAAAGTTTAATGCATCTGCATAATATCAGAGCCTGCACCAATTTATGGTAGGTGGGCATGCACCGTCTAGGTGATTTCGTTCAGTATTCACTTTATAGGTGAACAGAACCATTCATCGCCGGATAGGTCTTCTCGTTCAGTATTCACTTTATAGGTGAAGGAACTGATCAACGCACCGTTTAGGTGAGGGAAATCAACATACGCTTTATAGGCGATGAGATTTGTTTCTTTCCTTTGTCTTGTTGGCTAAAAGGTGATTTCGTTCAGTATTCACTTTATAGGTGAACAGAACCATTCATCGCCGGATAGGTCTTTTCGTTCAGTATTCACTTTATAGGTGAAGGAACTGATCAACGCACCGTTTAGGTGTGGGAAATCAACATACGCTTTATAGGCGATGAGATTTGTTTCTTTCCTTTGTCCGACGCTACAACTGTCTGCTATGCTGGTTTTGGAATACTCTGAGCTAGCCAGCCCGGCATTGTCTTATATAAGGATAGATGCGGGGCGCGCGGACCTTGGCGAAAGCACTAGAGAGAGAATCGTTAAATCCGTCCGTCATTTGCAAATTTGTGTTTCTTTTTCCAATGAAAAGTTGAAAAGCTGGCACTAAAGCGCACTGTGCGTCGCAATAAATCGGCAAAATATGTACAAGTAAGTTTACTCTATACGTATACGGCAATTATGACTGGAAAATTCCAACTTCCTGGTCGACATGCTTGATATGAAGTCATTTTACAAACAAATTCTTATTGCATTGATATAACATCACAGATTCTGTAGCAAAATTTTGGAATCCAATGGAAATCACTTCATAGTAGGTGTAATATATATCATTTTAATCATCTCCATCGATAAACTTGATCGACATCTGTACTTCTTTCAATACAATTTCGCCATTTTCGCTGCATTTCTGGGTTTCTGTAGTGTCGAGCGCCTGCATGGCTTAGGGTTGATCTGTCTCCAGCAACGGTTATGTTAACCACGTACACTCCTAAAAGGAGTTTGGTGTTAGATACTGATTTAGTACTAAGAGACGATGAGATTCCAGAAATATGGGATGAACCAGAATACACACCTAAAAGGTGTTTGGCGATTTTACATACAGCTTTATTACCAAGTAGACAGCGAGATTCCAGGAATATATACAACATAAGATAATATGCCGATACAATGTTCCAGTTTTACGATCCTAATATCGTGAATCAGGCAAAGCTCCGGGAGGCTGTAGGTGTGTTTACGGTCAAATTACTTACCACTGAGATTGCGGGCCTTGTGTCCAACCCTGACCTCACACGTGTATCATGGGTTTCTCGTTTTCGAGTTACTCGCTTGATCCTTACAGTTTTCCTGGAGTGGAGTCGGATTCACTAACCAGAACACAGCCACATAGGCTAACGTCATCCACTCACAAATTATCCAGTTTAAACGGTGTTACTCACTATACTACCCTCGTGGTCAGGAAGACTTTACGTCTCACTTTGCTGAACGAAATCATAACAGGCTTTAACACATTTATCAGAATCCCATACGACGATTTAATCGCGTACGGAGATGTCATCGATTGGCGAGTTGTGCAACAAACCTAGAAAGTTGGTTGTTTTGCTGAAATTAAATCAGGCGGCCTCAACATTATGTCCGCATAAACCAGCCGTAACGCCAGTGCTACGAAATATGCATATATTATTAATGCGTGATGCTATACAAGAATGCCAAAAGTCCACTCAAATATTCTCTCACGTTCTATTCGAATGAAAATAGATATTTATCTAAGATATATGCGTAAATACGCACAACACACAGAACCAAAATGGTCCCGACATAGGGGATACGAAACCATGGGAGTTCGTATATACACAGCCAGCCAAGAACTAACAGATACGCATGATATATAGAGAGGAAATGCGCTCAACACAGCTGCGGATGGTATTACGCTTGATATTGTCGAGAGGAAATGCGCTCAACACAGCTGCGGATGGTATTACGCTTGATATTGTCGAGAGGAAATGCGCTCAACACAGCTGCGGATGGCATAGGTTACTGTGCCCAGTATAAACCTACATCAAACTAATATATGCGTAACACGCACATCTAACAGATCCACATATGGTTCAGTAATGATGGATACTTCCAATCAATACGGAACAAGCAGAGGGAGGAAATCGGAAATCGCGTCCTCAAGTATATGCCGCTGCATCATATGAAGATGATATTTGCTTTCTGTACCACATAAGGACCCCGGAACCAGAGGATTCGTGATGAAAATCCGTATTATAAATTTATCTGAATACCTGTGATATTTCAGAGTATTCCTAAACCAGCATAGCTGACAGTTATAACGTCGGACAAAGGAAAGACACAAATCTCATCGCCTATAAAGCGTATGCTGATTTCCCACACCTAAACGAACTAGGGGATTCGTGATGAAAAGAGCCGTATTATAAATTTATCTGAATACCTGTGATATTTCAGCTACAAAATCTATGTTCTTCCATAGAATAATGAGAGATTAGATGCTTGGACCTATGGCTATTGAAAGTTAGATCAGCGAATTGGATTTACAGATATACAGAGGAAAACGCTGCCCATCATGAGAATTTCATTATCGTTCGTGGGATTTTAGCCCAACAAGCCAAAAGGATATGAGCATTTGGCTCGTTCTATATTCTGATAAATGGAGACAGATCAGCTACCCAACCATGCAGGCGCTCGACACTACAGAAACCCAGAAATGCAGCGAAAATGGCGAAATTGTATTGAAAGAAGTACAGATGTCGATCAAGTTTATCGATGGAGATGATTAAAATGATATATATTACACATACTATCAAGTGATTTCCATTGGATTCCAAAATTTTGCTACAGAATCTGTGATGTTATATCAATGCAATATGAATTTGTTTGTAAAATGACTTCATATCAAGCATGTCGACCAGGAAGTTGGAATTTTCCAGTCATAATTGCCGTATACGTATAGAGTAAACTTACTTGTACATATTTTGCCGATTTATTGCGACGCACAGTGCGCTTTACTGCCAGCTTTTCAACTTTTCATTGGAAAAAGAAACACAAATTTGCAAATGACGGACGGATTTAACGATTCTCTCTCTAGTGCTTTCGCCAAGGTCCGCGCGCCCCGCATCTATCCTTATATAAGACAATGCCGGGCTGGCTAGCTCAGAGTATTCCAAAACCAGCATAGCAGACAGTTGTAGCGTCGGACAAAGGAAAGAAACAAATCTCATCGCCTATAAAGCGTATGTTGATTTCCACACCTAAACGGTGCGTTGATCAGTTCCTTCACCTATAAAGTGAATACTGAACGAAAAGACCTATCCGGCGATGAATGGTTCTGTTCACCTATAAAGTGAATACTGAACGAAATCACCTTTTAGCCAACAAGACAAAGGAAAGAAACAAATCTCATCGCCTATAAAGCGTATGTTGATTTCCCACACCTAAACGGTGCGTTGATCAGTTCCTTCACCTATAAAGTGAATACTGAACGAGAAGACCTATCCGGCGATGAATGGTTCTGTTCACCTATAAAGTGAATACTGAACGAAATCACCTAGACGGTGCATGCCCACCTACCATAAATTGGTGCAGGCTCTGATATTATGCAGATGCATTAAACTTTAATATATGGAATGAGACACCTATATCGTGCGTGCCCACCTACCATAAATTGGTGCAGGCTCTATTAATATGCAGATGCTGTCAACTTTATTATACGGTACCAAATGAGACAACTTCACGAAACATGCATGCCCACCTACCATGACTTAAAAATTGGTGCAGGCTTTAATTCTGTCACCGGAACGGTACATTCCAGTTCAAATTCTGATAGTCAAGGAAAAGGTTCCTGCAAATATGTATGTGCAAAGAATTATTCTACCATTATACTAAACCGCACCCCCTGATGAGAACCCGCGGATATCACAATGATATAAAGAGGTTCGAAACACTGAATGCAGAATTACTGAAATCACATATTATGAAATCACATTTTTCGCCACACGTTCTAGTGTTCGTCTGTCTGCATGGTGTCGGGTTGATCTGTCTCCAGCAACGGTTATGTTAACCACGTACACTCCTAAAAGGAGTTTGGTGTTAGATACTGATTTAGTACTAAGAGACGATGAGATTCCAGAAATATGGGATGAACCAGAATACACACCTAAAAGGTGTTTGGCGGTTTTACATACAGCTTTATTACCAAGTAGACAGCGAGATTCCAGGAATATATACAACATAAGATAATATGCCGATACAATGTTCCAGTTTTACGATCCTAATATCGTGAATCAGGCAAAGCTCCGGGAGGCTGTAGGTGTGTTTACGGTCAAATTACTTACCACTGAGATTGCGGGCCTTGTGTCCAACCCTGACCTCACACGTGTATCATGGGTTTCTCGTTTTCGAGTTACTCGCTTGATCCTTACAGTTTTCCTGGAGTGGAGTCGGATTCACTAACCAGAACACAGCCACATAGGCTAACGTCATCCACTCACAAATTATCCAGTTTAAACGGTGTTACTCACTATACTACCCTCGTGGTCAGGAAGACTTTACGTCTCACTTTGCTGAACGAAATCATAACAGGCTTTAACACATTTATCAGAATCCCATACGACGATTTAATCGCGTACGGAGATGTCATCGATTGGCGAGTTGTGCAACAAACCTAGAAAGTTGGTTGTTTTGCTGAAATTAAATCAGGCGGCCTCAACATTATGTCCGCATAAACCAGCCGTAACGCCAGTGCTACGAAATATGCATATATTATTAATGCGTGATGCTATACAAGAATGCCAAAAGTCCACTCAAATATTCTCTCACGTTCTATTCGAATGAAAATAGATATTTATCTAAGATATATGCGTAAATACGCACAACACACAGAACCAAAATGGTCCCGACATAGGGGATACGAAACCATGGGAGTTCGTATATACACAGCCAGCCAAGAACTAACAGATACGCATGATATATAGAGAGGAAATGCGCTCAACACAGCTGCGGATGGTATTACGCTTGATATTGTCGAGAGGAAATGCGCTCAACACAGCTGCGGATGGCATAGGTTACTGTGCCCAGTATAAACCTACATCAAACTAATATATGCGTAACACGCACATCTAACAGATCCACATATGGTTCAGTAATGATGGATACTTCCAATCAATACGGAACAAGCAGAGGGAGGAAATCGGAAATCGCGTCCTCAAGTATATGCCGCTGCATCATATGAAGATGATATTTGCTTTCTGTACCACATAAGGACCCCGGAACCAGAGGATTCGTGATGAAAATCCGTATTATAAATTTATCTGAATACCTGTGATATTTCAGAGTATTCCTAAACCAGCATAGCTGACAGTTATAACATCGCACAAAGGAAAGACACAAATCTCATCGCCTATAAAGCGTATGCTGATTTCCCACACCTAAACGAACTAGGGGATTCGTGATGAAAAGAGCCGTATTATAAATTTATCTGAATACCTGTGATATTTCAGCTACAAAATCTATGTTCTTCCATAGAATAATGAGAGATTAGATGCTTGGACCTATGGCTATTGAAAGTTAGATCAGCGAATTGGATTTACAGATATACAGAGGAAAACGCTGCCCATCATGAGAATTTCATTATCGTTCGTGGGATTTTAGCCCAACAAGCCAAAAGGATATGAGCATTTGGCTCGTTCTATATTCTGATAAATGGAGACAGATCAGCTACCCAACCATGCAGGCGCTCGACACTACAGAAACCCAGAAATGCAGCGAAAATGGCGAAATTGTATTGAAAGAAGTACAGATGTCGATCAAGTTTATCGATGGAGATGATTAAAATGATATATATTACACATACTATCAAGTGATTTCCATTGGATTCCAAAATTTTGCTACAGAATCTGTGATGTTATATCAATGCAATATGAATTTGTTTGTAAAATGACTTCATATCAAGCATGTCGACCAGGAAGTTGGAATTTTCCAGTCATAATTGCCGTAAACTTACTTGTACATATTTTGCCGATTTATTGCGACGCACAGTGCGCTTTACTGCCAGCTTTTCAACTTTTCATTGGAAAAAGAAACACAAATTTGCAAATGACGGACGGATTTAACGATTCTCTCTCTAGTGCTTTCGCCAAGGTCCGCGCGCCCCGCATCTATCCTTATATAAGACAATGCCGGGCTGGCTAGCTCAGAGTATTCCAAAACCAGCATAGCAGACAGTTGTAGCGTCGGACAAAGGAAAGAAACAAATCTCATCGCCTATAAAGCGTATGTTGATTTTCCACACCTAAACGGTGCGTTGATCAGTTCCTTCACCTATAAAGTGAATACTGAACGAAAAGACCTATCCGGCGATGAATGGTTCTGTTCACCTATAAAGTGAATACTGAACGAAATCACCTTTTAGCCAACAAGACAAAGGAAAGAAACAAATCTCATCGCCTATAAAGCGTATGTTGATTTCCCACACCTAAACGGTGCGTTGATCAGTTCCTTCACCTATAAAGTGAATACTGAACGAGAAGACCTATCCGGCGATGAATGGTTCTGTTCACCTATAAAGTGAATACTGAACGAAATCACCTAGACGGTGCATGCCCACCTACCATAAATTGGTGCAGGCTCTGATATTATGCAGATGCATTAAACTTTAATATATGGAATGAGACACCTATATCGTGCGTGCCCACCTACCATAAATTGGTGCAGGCTCTATTAATATGCAGATGCTGTCAACTTTATTATACGGTACCAAATGAGACAACTTCACGAAACATGCATGCCCACCTACCATGACTTAAAAATTGGTGCAGGCTTTAATTCTGTCACCGGAACGGTACATTCCAGTTCAAATTCTGATAGTCAAGGAAAAGGTTCCTGCAAATATGTATGTGCAAAGAATTATTCTACCATTATACTAAACCGCACCCCCTGATGAGAACCCGCGGATATCACAATGATATAAAGAGGTTCGAAACACTGAATGCAGAATTACTGAAATCACATATTATGAAATCACATTTTTCGCCACACGTTCTAGTGTTCGTCTGTCTGCATGGTGTCGGGTTGATCTGTCTCCAGCAACGGTTATGTTAACCACGTACACTCCTAAAAGGAGTTTGGTGTTAGATACTGATTTAGTACTAAGAGACGATGAGATTCCAGAAATATGGGATGAACCAGAATACACACCTAAAAGGTGTTTGGCGGTTTTACATACAGCTTTATTACCAAGTAGACAGCGAGATTCCAGGAATATATACAACATAAGATAATATGCCGATACAATGTTCCAGTTTTACGATCCTAATATCGTGAATCAGGCAAAGCTCCGGGAGGCTGTAGGTGTGTTTACGGTCAAATTACTTACCACTGAGATTGCGGGCCTTGTGTCCAACCCTGACCTCACACGTGTATCATGGGTTTCTCGTTTTCGAGTTACTCGCTTGATCCTTACAGTTTTCCTGGAGTGGAGTCGGATTCACTAACCAGAACACAGCCACATAGGCTAACGTCATCCACTCACAAATTATCCAGTTTAAACGGTGTTACTCACTATACTACCCTCGTGGTCAGGAAGACTTTACGTCTCACTTTGCTGAACGAAATCATAACAGGCTTTAACACATTTATCAGAATCCCATACGACGATTTAATCGCGTACGGAGATGTCATCGATTGGCGAGTTGTGCAACAAACCTAGAAAGTTGGTTGTTTTGCTGAAATTAAATCAGGCGGTCTCAACATTATGTCCGCATAAACCAGCCGTAACGCCAGTGCTACGAAATATGCATATATTATTAATGCGTGATGCTATACAAGAATGCCAAAAGTCCACTCAAATATTCTCTCACGTTCTATTCGAATGAAAATAGATATTTATCTAAGATATATGCGTAAATACGCACAACACACAGAACCAAAATGGTCCCGACATAGGGGATACGAAACCATGGGAGTTCGTATATACACAGCCAGCCAAGAACTAACAGATACGCATGATATATAGAGAGGAAATGCGCTCAACACAGCTGCGGATGGTATTACGCTTGATATTGTCGAGAGGAAATGCGCTCAACACAGCTGCGGATGGCATAGGTTACTGTGCCCAGTATAAACCTACATCAAACTAATATATGCGTAACACGCACATCTAACAGATCCACATATGGTTCAGTAATGATGGATACTTCCAATCAATACGGAACAAGCAGAGGGAGGAAATCGGAAATCGCGTCCTCAAGTATATGCCGCTGCATCATATGAAGATGATATTTGCTTTCTGTACCACATGAGGACCCCGGAACCAGAGGATTCGTGATGAAAATCCGTATTATAAATTTATCTGAATACCTGTGATATTTCAGAGTATTCCTAAACCAGCATAGCTGACAGTTATAACGTCGGACAAAGGAAAGACACAAATCTCATCGCCTATAAAGCGTATGCTGATTTCCCACACCTAAACGAACTAGGGGATTCGTGATGAAAAGAGCCGTATTATAAATTTATCTGAATACCTGTGATATTTCAGCTACAAAATCTATGTTCTTCCATAGAATAATGAGAGATTAGATGCTTGGAAGTAGTGTATAGAGAGTATATACACTCGTACGAGCACTCATTGACCTCAGAATGACGTCACAACTGCGTCCATGTTGTAAATCAAGATGGGGGTCACGGGGTCATTCGGTGCACTTTGGCGTCCATGTTGTAAATCAAGATGGTGGCTGGTCGGCCATGTTGTAATACAACATGGCGGCGGTGTGTCGGCCATGTTGTAAAGCAACATGGCGGCGGTGGGTCGACCATGTTGTAATACAACATGGCCGACCAGCCGCCATGTTGATTAGTGTATTGGTGTATGTTTCTCATTTACTTTGCCTGACCATTCTACCTGACCCGTCAAAAGAACGTATAAAAGCAGGTAATTATAAAAGAACGTATAAAAGCAGGTAATTTGTTTTTTTGCAGGTAATTTTTTTAAACTTAGCTAGGTGTGTGTGCATGTGCGGGAGTTGGTGTTTATTTTTTGTGCTGGGTTAGAAGTTCCTCTTTCGAAGGAATGGTTGGCCCTGAAAAGGGCCGTTGGAAAAGATGTAAGGCCTTACATCGTTGGGGTAGCCTGTAGCCGTCTGTGTATACACACGGGGCAATCCGTCTTGACGAATTCACACTCTACGGGTGCATCAGCGGGCGTAGACGGTGTTTGGCGCGTGTCCCCGTCAATACAAGGCAGGCACAGGGCTTGATGTCCGCAGGGGAATATGGCGTACTTGGCAAAACGTGCTGAACATTGGACACAGCGTAAAAAACGTACTGGTGCCCATACTACGGGCAGTGCTAACCTTTTATTCATCGCAGCAGCGTAGTGTAGCATGCCTTCGATATGTTCATTTTCTGCTTTACTCCTTTTTCTCTTGTTCTTTTTCTCTTCTTTTGGTCCTGTTTTCTTTTTTTCTGGCAATGCCAACTGACGATCCAGGGGTACTTGAGGTTGGTAGTCTTCTTCCTTGAACACCACTGACATGTGTTGGTAAAACTCTGTGTTTTGGCGTTGCGTTGTTAGTACCGGTGGTGGTGGTTGGTGTTGCCTGGCAGCCTGTAGTACCGGTGGTGGTTGGTGTTGTTGTTGTTCATCTGTAAACAGGGGCTGTAACGTTATATTATCCATCCATGTTCCCTCTATCATCGGTGGGTGTTGTACGGTACTCTGTATCATGGGCTGTTGTACGCCATTTATATTATCCATCCATGTGCCCTGTATCATCGGTGGGTGTTGTATGGCGCTCTGTTTCATAGGTTGTTGTACGGCAGTCTGTAAAATTACAGCATCCAAATCTACCCAACGGTTCTCTGTGGGTGGGTGTTGTAGTTTATCACAATGTGTCATAAACTGTTCAAACGCTGCATCTATATCCATCCTGTCAATACTCATCATCATGTAATTGTTGTGAATGTGCAACATACACTCCGCTATTTATAGTGTAACCGTAGAGCGCGCGGACGTCAGCGAAATCGTGCATCAAACCTTGGGTGGTGAACTCAAGCTGCAAGAAATTTGTGTTTGTTTTACAATTTTAAACCGGTGTCATTTTGCAATAAATGCCAGGTGAGGTATAAAATTTATTTCAAGTTGAACTGGAGCAACTCAGGGTGTAGTCTTTAAAAATTGAGAACACTAGTGGTCGATTAAGCCACTTTTTTTAATGATTTTATCCATTTTTAGCGCCGTAATGTTAAGTTAGGGTAGTGTGGAAAACACGGTACACTGGAAATAAATGGATTTTCCTGGATAAAAATACGTCAGGTATGTGCCTGACAGCCTTAAAATGGCAAGGTAATGCAATGAATACATTCAATCCACTAAAAAAATCACCTACTTTTATAACATTAGGGGTTGGCCCTGAAAACAGTCGTATGTACTGTATGGATGCGAGTGATGCATTCTGGGTCACACCAGAATCCCTTCATTTGGTACGAAATTCGCACTAGCAAACGTTAAATGATGGTGTCTATTAATAGCATTACGCGTTGCCTACAAGGTGTCTACACCGACGTCCGCACAATTTGGCGCGAAATTCACACTAGTTAAATGATGGTGTCTATGAATAGCATTACATATACACGTCGCTGATTGGTGTCTACACCGACGTTCGCGTTTCTTACAAGTGTTAATTTTACAATCCTGACATTTTGCACCAAACACCCCGCTGGTTAAATCATTGCACGTATTGAAATAACATTGTGGAGTTGGCCCTGAAAAGAATTGCGTGTATTCACTGTGTGTCGCCAGAATCCCTTCATTTGGTACGAAATTGGCACTACACAATACTGCTGGTTAAATCATTCCGTCTATTAATAGCATTACATAGTCGCGTTGCTGAGGTCTACAAGGTGTCTACACCGACGTCCGCGTTTCTTACAAGTGCTAATTTTACAATCCTGAGATTTTGCACCAAATTTTGTGAAGGGTTAAATGATTGTATGTATTGAGATAACATGTGTAAGTTGGCCCTGAAAAGAGTCGCGTGTACTGTATGGGTGTGTGTCGCCAGAATCCTTTCATTTGGCACGAAATTCGTACTAGCCAAAGCCGCTCATTAAATGATGGTGTCTATTAATAGCATTATTGTGTTGCGTAATACTATAGAATATACAGCAGGAGAGGAGATTGTGTAGGACCTGATTTCAATTCAATGTACCCAGTTACAAGTTCCTCTTTCGAAGGAATGGTTGGCCCTGAAAAGGGTCGTTGGTTTGGTTGGCCCTCAAAAGGGTCGTTTTGAGGGATTGTTTTTTTTTGTGTTGCGTAATACTATAGAATATAGACAGGAGATTGTGTAGGACCTGATTTGAATTCAATGTGCCCAGTTAGAAGTTCCTCTTTCGAAGGAATGGTTGGCCCTGAAAAGGGCCGTTGGTTTTGGTTGGCCCTGAAAAGGGCCGTTTGGTGGAGTCACCTACTCCAATTTGGTCAGTAAAACTTTCGGCCATGGGGATATGGTATACTGGCTGGCAGAAACCCGTTGTGTTAGGCCCAAGTGGGCCAGAAATATGGCTTGTGGTGTTTCCCGCTCTTCTTGGTCTCTTTCCCGCTCTTCTTGGTCTCTTTCCCGCTCTTCTTGGTCTCTTTCCCGCTCTTCTTGGTCTCTTTCGGCCAACACGGTTCGCAGGCAGGCCAACCACTCCTCTCCCGTCAAATCTGTTGGCGCTTCAGTAACCAGGAAATGAAGCTGTGCCCACGACGCCGGTGTCCTATTCTGCCGGGTCCAGTGTTTCAACGTCTCTAACCACAACCTCTTTGTGCCTCTGGCAAAAGCTTTTTTCTCTTCTTCACGTCTGGCTTTGGCCGCCCTGCGGGTCAACACCATCATCTTCGCAGACATCTTGTTGTGGTTGTTCTCTATACGTTTACTAGAATAGTAAAAAGGTATTTGGAGTGACGCTATCTGCGCTCCCGCTGCCTTTATACCCAAATACAGCCGTTTTTTCATTGGCTGTTTTCAATCACGTCATACGGGTTTCATTGGTTCTTTTTTATGGATAGCGGATTGGTTCTTTTAATGACATTTCATTGGCTCTTATTCGGGTCTGCTCATTGGTCCCTAGTCTGAACTCCCCACTCTTCCTAGGTTACACCAGAATCTCTTCATTTGGCACGAAATTCACACACGTTAAATCAGGGTGTCTATGAATAGCATTAGAGTCGAGGTACACAGCGCGTGATGTCTACACCGACGTCCGCGTTTCTTACAAGCGTTTACTTTACAATCCTGAGATTTTGCACCAAATTTGTCACCGGTTAAATGATTGTACGTATTGAAATAACATGGCAAGAGTTGGCCCTGAAAAGAATCGCTTGTATTGACTGTGTGGTCAGAATCCCTTTCATTTTATTTTTTTTTTTGCGCCAAATTCACACTAGTCAAATGAGGGTGTCTATTAATAGTATTAGAGTCCAGGTACACAGCGCGTGATGTCTACACCGACGTCCGCGTTTCTTACAAGTGTTAATTTTACAATCCTAAGATTTTGCACCAAATGTGTCAAGGGTTAAATGATTGCTCGTATTGAGATAACATGGCAGGAGTTGGCCCTGAAAAGAATCGCTTGTATTGACTGTGTGTCGTCACTTCATTTTTTTTTTGCGCCAAATTCACACTAGTTAAATCATGGTGTCTATTAATAGCATTACATATACGTGTTGCTCAGGCCTACAAGGTGTCTACACCCACGTCCGCGCCCCTTCCTGGGTTAATCATGGTGTCTATTAATAGCATTACATAGTCGCGTTGCTTAGGCCTACAAGGTGCTTACACTCACCTCTGCGTCACTTCCTCGTTTAATTTTACGTTCACTGTGTGTTTTCAAGTAAAGGAGTTGGCCCTGAAAAGGGCCGTTTTGAGGGGGCCGGGATTGTTTTTTTTTTGGTGTTGCGTAATACTATAGAATATAGAGCAGGAGAGGAGATTGTGTAGGACCTGATTTGAATTGAATGTGCTCAGTTACAAGTTCCTCTTTCGAAGGAA
>JAVTVY010033817.1:0-15487 GCA_036873755.1 Hanleya hanleyi | reverse complement strand
GGCGAATCGTAAGCTCGATTCCAGCAAATGAGCCATGCTATCACTCTTGAGACCATGTTATGTTTGTTCCACAAAAACTGGACAAAGTTTTGATATGTATTATTGATATATTTGTCTCTTCTAGGTCCATGTTCTTTCTGGTAAAGCAGCGAGGGAAGCTCAAAATCAAGCTGGTAATTTTTCACTGAAGAAACGCACAAGAAGATGTCCAACTGAAGATGAAAACGGTGTCGATACTGGAATTTACTCTCTCAACACGACATAAAGAATTCTTAACATCTCGAGTAAACAATTATATCGTATGCATATGAATAAAATGAAATAAGAAATGACACTGCTTGTGTTCATACTATTTTTCTGAAATGAATGTGAAATTAACTGTTCTAATGTACCTTACATATCTCAACAACTATCTGTATACAGTAGGATTCTGTTGGCGGTCTGTTATTCCCCGGGGTCTTCTCTATGTACTTGCCATTTGAATTTATACGTAGGTTTATTGTGTTGGTCGGAAATTGACCGCACAACTTTACAGGTTACTTTTTCTGGGTTCTCGGGTTCTCGCTCTTTTTCTCGCATTTCCCAGGTTTGTCATATGCTGAGACGTGTATGCCATCAAACGCATTCGATGGTCATCATAATTCAACTGATCTGTCATCACAACTCCCCAGCTACAGGGTATCTAATTCCGCTGAAACCGATGCTAGAGACCGCGTGGTTAATTCATTGTTTTCACATGAATCGCAGCAATAAATATTCGGCTGATATACCAAGGCTACTTATTAGAAATCAGACCCCTAGTCAGGAATTGAAGGGGCACGGTGCAAAGACGATGGAGCGCATCGCCGAAGTCCGAGGGAGCGAAGCGAGGGCGAAGCGAGGGCGAAAATTTAGGAATTGACATAAAAATGATGGCCTGAGAGAGCATTTGAAAAGTTCATTTTTGAGGTCCATGCTCTTCCAAATTCTGTCTAAAAATCGTCTTTTCCTTGTTAAATCACTACAGGGGATATGATACACTGGTCATGCTAGTGAACTGGAGGTCTGATGATCATGCGATTCGTTTGTTGATTTTCCTCGCATAACAGCTATCAACATTCTTCAGATTCGCCGACTACAAAGTGTCAGATCTGACATTCAGTTGGCAGTCGTCATCCATAAAAACCATAAAGAATTTCTTCATTAATAAGTAGGCATAGGGTTTCTAGCAGATGGATTAGCAGCTATCAGTGGTGCGGTTTGGGGTTGTTGTGCAAGAGGAGAATCCGGTGACGTTGATTCGATTTCAGAGTCGGGTAGCCAGTGCATCTCATCGGACTGTGTTGAAGTTGTTGTTGTTGTTGTCGCATTTCCATCCGGTCTGAAGAACGACGTTATTGATTTGCATCCCTTGGATTCAACAGCATTGTCGTGTGCCCGTTTTTTGTCACGTCTGGTGCTACTTGACCTTATAATTAAACTGATGTTGTTCTTATTCATATTATAGTGATCAAGCAGGCATACGCGGAGGTGTATGCCGCCGGCCTCACCGAGCTCCTCGATCACGTACAAGGTGTACTGCCGAATGGTGACAAGAGTGCGGTGGTCTGGGTAACATACACCCTCGCCAAACAGGATGGCTCTGCTATCAGTGGGAAGTATGTGGACAATCCATGAAATATACACATGGTTCAGTCAACGGTTCTCCACAAACAAGTTTTCTAGCACCGTTGTCCGTTCACACATTCAATTAGCAGTGACACATCAGCCCACCGGCTCTGTTAAAAAAATGTACAAATAGACATAAAAGGTTGCTGACCTTGGATCCATTTAAATTTGGATATCTGCCGAATGAGGGATTATTGTAGTTCGTATCTGGTCACTTCTGCCACCATATTATGAGGTATGTTGGAAATACTTTGAGAATACGTCACCATACGCACGGTCGTTAGGTATGTTCTGACGGGCTCGTCTCTGGTATAAAGATGAAATTTACACATCGGATTTGAATGTTCTCTCTGTTCGGATCCATCATGACTAATCCGAAGTGAGAACGGAGAAGACTTATGCATGAAGATGACCCATAATTGTTCTAGTCCAAATAAAAGGTATATATAAAATTGGACATTATACAAGATTATAAGTATTCTCTGAGATGAAAAACTGACATATCAAGTCATATAAAGTATTGCAATTACGGCAGCACGAGATTAGAGTTAGAAGATTGTTGGGCTGGTGTGCTAATCCGCTTGATCTCGGAATAAAAGCGAGAGTGAGACATTGTCTTACATGCTAGTGATTGCTGGCGAATCGTAAGCTCGATTCCAGCAAATGAGCCACGCTATCACTCTTGAGACCATGTTATGTTTGTTCCACAAAACCTGAACACAGTTTTGATATGTATTATTGATATATTTGTCTCTTCTAGGTCCATGTTCTTTCTGGTAAAGCAGCGAGGGAAGTTCAAAATCAAGCTGCTAATTTTTCACTGAAGAAACGCACAAGATGTCCAACTGAAGATGAAAACGGTGTCGATACTGGAATTAATTCTCTCAACCACGACATAAAGAATTCTTAACATCTCGAGTAAACAATTATATCGTATGCATATGAATAAAATGAAATAAGAAATGACACTGCTTGTGTTCATACTATTTTTCTGAAATGAATGTGAAATTAACTGTTCTAATGTACCTTACATATCTCAACAACTATCTGTATACAGTAGGATTCTGTTGGCGGTCTGTTATTCCCCGGGGTCCGCTGTATGTACTTGCCATTTGAACTTATACGTAGGTTTATTGTGTTGGTCGGAAATTGACCGCACAACTTTACAGGTTACTTTTTCTGGGTTCTCGTGTTCTGGGTTCTCGCTCTTTTTTCTCGCATTTCCCAGGTTTGTCATATGCTGAGACGTGTATGCCATCAAACGCATTCGATGGTCATCATAATTCAACTGATCTGTCATCACAACTCCCCAGCTACAGGGTATCTAATTCCGCTGAAACCGATGCTAGAGACCGCGTGGTTAATTCATGGTTTTCACATGAATCGCAGCAATAAATGTTCGGCTGATATACCAAGGCTACATATTAGAAATCAGACCCCTAGTCAGGAATTGAAGGGGCACGGTGCAAAGACGATGGAGCGCATCGCCGAAGTCCGAGGGAGCGAAGCGAGGGCGAAAATTTAGGAATTGACATTAAAATGATGGCCTGAGAGAGCATTTGAAAAGTTCATTTTTGAGGTCCATGCTCTTCCAAATTCTGTCTAAAATCGTATTTTCCTTGTTAAATCACTACAGGGGATATGATACACTGGTCATGCTGGTGAACTGGAGGTCTGATGATCATGGGATTCGTCTGTTGATTTTCCTCGCATAACCATCCTCGCGAGCCAGTGTATCGATCGATCTATTGGGATCGATACACTGGCTTGGATAGTTATCCATACGAGTTCTGGATATAAATAGATGAAGGGGTTCCCCCTGAATCAACCCAATCAGTGAACGCGCTAAACTGGTTGATTAGGCCAATCCGCTGCGAGGTACGAGATGTGACAGGTTTCAATTTCATCGCGGGCAAAACTGCGTTTGATGTCAAGCGGAAATCGACGTCGGAAGTCAAAGCAAAAACCGCAGGCTGGGGATACCGACACGCTAATTCAAAACAAGCGCGGGGGATGAAATGTACGAGATTGTATAATAGAGGCATCGACTCGAGAACTTATTCGAATCATCAAAAATGTCCAGGTAAACCCTCTGCGAGGATTTAGGATTTACCTGGACTTGTGAAGATGCGCATAACAGCCATCAACATTCTTCAGATTCGCCGACTACAAAGTGTCTGATCTGACATTCAGTTGGCAGTCGTCATCCATAAAAACCATAAAGAATTTCTTCATTAATAAGTAGGCATAGGGTTTCTAGCAGATGGATCAGCAGCTAGCAGTGGTGCGGTTTGGGGTTGTTGTGGAAGAGGAGAATCCGGTGACGTTGATTCGATTTCAGAGTCGGGTAGCGAGTGCATCTCGTCCGACTGTGTTGAAGTTGTTGTTGTTGTCGCATTTCCATCCGGTCTGAAGAACGACGTTATTGATTTGCAGCCATTGGATTCAACAGCATTGTCGTGTGCCCGTTTTTTGGCACGTCTGGTGCTACTGGCCTTATAATTAAACTGTTGTTGTTCTTATTCATATTATAGTGATCAAGCAGGCATACGCGGAGGTGTATGCCGCCGGCCTCACCGAGCTCCACGATCACGTACAAGGTGTACTGACAAATGGAGACAAGAGTGCGGTGGTCTGGGTAACATACACCCTCGCCAAACAGGATGGCTCTGCTATCAGTGGGAAGTATGTGGACAATCCATGAAATATACACATTGTTCAGTCAACGCTTCTCCACAAACAAGTGTTCTAGCACCGTTGTCCGTTCACACTTTCAGTTAGTAGTGACACATCAGCCCACCGGCTCTGTTAAAAAAAATGTACAAATAGACATGAAAGTTCGCTGACCTCGGATCCATTTAAATTAGGATATCTGCCGAATGAGGGATTATTGTAGTTCGTATCTGGTCACTTCTGCCACCATATTATGAGGTATGTTGGAAATACTAACCATATTATGAGGTATGTCGGAAATACTTTGAGAATACGTCACCGTACGCACGGTCGTTAGGTATGTTCTGACGGGCTCGTCTCTGGTATAAAGATGAAATTTACACATCGGATTTGAATGTTCCCTCTGTTCGGATCCATCAAGACTAATCCGAAGTGAGAACGGAGAAGACTTATGCATGAAGATGACCCATAATTGTTCTAGTCCAAATAAAAGGTATATCTAAAATTGGGAATTATACAAGATTATAAGTATTCTCTGAGATGAAAAACTGACATATCAAGTCATATAAAGTATTGCAATTACGGCAGCACAAGATTAGAGTTAAAAGATTATTGGGCTGGTGTGCTAATACACTTGATCTCGGAATAAAAGCGAGAGTGAGACATTGTCTTACATGCTAGTGATTGCTGTCGAATCGTAAGCTCGATTCCAGCGAATGAGCCATGCTATCACTCTTGAGACCATGTTATGTTTGTTCCACAAAACCTGAACAAAGTTTTGATATGTATTATTGATATATTTGTCTCTTTTGGTCCATGTTCTTTCTGGTAAAGCAGCGAGGGAAGTTCAAAATCAAGCTGCTAATTTTTCACTGAAGAAACGCACAAGAAGATGTCCAACTGAAGATGAAAACGGTGTCGATGCTGGAATTTACTCTCTCAACACGACATAAAGAATTCTTAACATCTCGAGTAAACAATTATATCGTATGCATATGAATAAAATGAAATAAGAAATGACACTGCTTGTGTTCATGCTATTTTTCTGAAATGAATGTGAAATGAACTGTTCTAATGTACCTTATATATCTCAACAACTATCTGTATACAGTAGGATTCTGTTGGCGGTCTGTTATTCCCCGGGGTCCGCTCTATGTACTTGCCATTTGAATTTATACGTAGGTTTATTGTGTTGGTCGGAAATTGACCGCACAACTTTACAGGTTACTTTTTTCTGGGTTCTCGGGTTCTAAGGTTCTGGGTTCTCGCTCTTTTTCTCGTATTTCCCAGGTTTGTCATATGCTGAGACGTGTATGGCATCAAACGCATTCGATGATCATCATAATTCAACTGATCTGTCATCACAACTCCCCAGCTACAGGGTAAATCAAAAGAAACCGATGCTAGAGACCGCGTGGTTAATTCATGGTTTTCACATGAATCGCAGCAATAAATGTTCGGCTGATGCTACTTATTAGAAATCAGACCCCTAGTCAGGAATTGAAGGGGCACGGTGCAAAGACGATGGAGCGCAGCGCCGAAGTCCGAGGGAGCGAAGCGAGGGCGAAAATTTAGGAATTGACATTAAAATGATGGCCTGAGAGAGCATTTGAAAAGTTCATTTTTGAGGTCCATGCTTTTCCAAATTCTGTCTAAAAATCGTCTTTTCCTTGTTAAATCACTACAGGGGATATGATACACTGGTCATGCTGGTGAACTGGAGGTCTGATGATCATGGGATTCGTTTGTTGATTTTCCTCCCATAACAGCCATCAACATTCTTCAGATTCGCCGACTACAAAGTGTCAGATCTGACATTCAGTTGGCAGTCGTCATCCATAAAAACCATAAAGAATTTCTTCATTAATAAGTAGGCATAGGGTTTCTAGCAGATGGATCAGCAGCTATCAGTGGTGCGGTTTGGGGTTGTTGTGGAAGAGGAGAATCCGGTGACGTTGATTCGATTTCAGAGTCGGGTAGCGAGTGCATCTCATCCGACTGTGTTGAAGTTGTTGTTGTTGTCGCATTTCCATCCGGTCTGAAGAACGACGTTATTGATTTGCAGCCATTGGATTCAACAGCATTGTCGTGTGCCCGTTTTTTGGCACGTCTGGTGCTACTTGGCCTTATAATTAAACTGTTAAACGGCGATAAAACGACGGTAAATAAACTAACTAAAAAGTTTGAAGTTCGTTCGGACACGATTGATCAGACAGGACGTGTTTTCCACGATTCGGTAATCTCGCATAAAAGTACACCGCTGTACTGTTGGTATGACATTTACACGAAACAGACCCAAAGTTCCAAACCAAACAGGAAAATGCACTCAGGTATTTAATAAAAACAATGAAGAAATCTTTCCGTCTTTTGCTCAAAAGAGTAACAGGTTGTTTTCACAGCTTTAGCGAATTGTGACTCGCTTCGAATTATTCTGTAGGCGTGACATTCGTGATGCCAAACCTGATATTTTGCCTAAATCCATATGAACTTTTATTACGCCTCAGAGTAGCTTGTTTGACAGCCGATTGGTCAATTGCCATCCCATAAATAGTTCGTATTAGGGCAGCCACACACCTAATACGAACAATCACGTGTTAACGTTATCATAGTGGAAGGTGGAATTGACGTAGCCTGTCCTTCAATGCAACGTCACAAGCCGACACGTCACAAAACGAAGAGCTACGTCGTATCAATGGCTATGTGACGTTGCGGCTCAGCGTTTGCTTTCAACCCAAAGACCTTGTGGGCATGCGCGACTCTTTCGTATTAGGTCAGGAATTTAGTCGGGTTCCCAACTCTCATCATGCTCCACGAGTTTCCCGTAATGGGAGTTAGGTATTGGCCACCGAATGGCGGCCTCCAGCGGGAGATTCAACATGGCGGCTGCCCAGGTTATAGGCATAGGACGATGTCAACTTCGCCGTTTTTCTGGTAAGTTTATCACCGGCAATTTATGCCGTCGAGATACAACGATTCCTTGTACACCACTCGTCATTTCTGTATATCGCAAAGCATTTGCCGGTCAAAGATTTATGTCGCAGCAGTCAAAATAGCCCATGTTGTTGTTGTTGTATGCAATAACATGTGCGAGGTAAATGTACGCATTGGGGAGGAAACCGATCTCAAAATACGCCCATATACAAACGCAGTGGACGATGCCCTATTTTTGTCGATACTACTTTCAAGCATTTGACACTGACCTTATCCAACCGCCTGGTCCTTTAGAAAAAAAATCTAAAATGCCAGTAATAGGCCTGTGTGCAGATGGGTGGGGGCAGTTGCCACACTTATGGAGATATACAGTTTGACTGGTGGAGGAAGCCGGAGTACCCAGAGAGAACCACCGGGGTTGGGGAGGGGAAGATGGGGGGGGGTATTTTATTTCGGCTTGCATTTCTTGGGATGCATTTGCTTTTTATATTTATTGTTTCTCAAAACTCATGTATGTCTTTGCTAATTTCCATAATGTTTACAATCTTCTAGTTTTTGTCAAAATATATCCAATTGCCCGAAATGTTTTAATAATAAATTCTATCTTAATGATTATGCACAATGTCTGTACATGGGTTGGTGTAACGACTGGTATCACTGTTCCTGGTATCTATATTCTCAAATCATATTAATTCCCAATTCAATTTTCATATCTGTACCATACTAAAGTTTATGATTCTGCAGTAGCTGTACATTTTTCAGCAGAGTGAATTAAAATTAATTATTGAATATACCCAATGAATTACTGGACTCAAGTCTTAAGTTTAATCTACCGCTGTTGTCAAACATATGTTTGCAAAATTTTGTGGCAGTTTATTGTCAGCTGTTGCCCATGACACAAACTTGTCACAAATATCTTGGTAGTAATGCATTTTAAAATCCAGCTGGTATGTTGTATGTTGTTCCTAAATACACTAGTCTCCATGTCTGCACACTTCATCGACCATTGATTAAAATGGATTGCTTTTTACAGATGAACATGCTTTATACTAAGTCTATGTCTATCTTACATGTATATGCACTGAGTAATTAGAATAATATATTTTATAGAGAGCTTAATTTAATAGTGACTAATCTATTGTGATGTATGAAACCCATTGAACAGAGACACATAAAGACCTATCACATCAACAACTATCGACATAGAGAATCTTGGAATTAGTGTGCTGGAGGAAGGTTGATGAATGAAGTGATAATGTTAAAATGTAATATCGAATGAAAATTAACCCATCAGAAAAAAAACTGCAAATGAAAGAACAATTCAAACAGTGTCAATGATTTTTTTTCAACTGAGACAAAGTAAAAAGCATTTTACATTTGTAGTTTCTCTTAATTTATTGTCTAGAAATTTTTCTGATATACATGAGGTAGGCCTACTGCTAGAATAAAAGATCAGTTTTCCCCATGATAATTTTGTTCCCTTTTAATTTGGTACCAATTTCAATTAACATTTTATATGGTCATTTATCTTTTCCATTTCTTCATTTACAAGCAGTCATCTTTGATCATTGCTTCAACACCATGATAGTTTTCAGTATTGATTCCACTGGTATGTATGAACAAATTTCACGCATACATGATGTATTATTTAATCAGCCCAGTAAAATCTTTGATACATAATCATGACAATTAAAGAAGTCTGAGCAGACACATGTATTAAGTGTCAAACACTATTCTTTATTTTTCTTGTTTTTACATATCATACCCAATCAATTGATCCAAATTTATCATTTGCCTACAGGCAACAGTCGTACACCATATAACAAGTTTGGCTTTCATCTCCGAACACTCTTTCCATTAGCAAATGATACTAATAATTTGACAAATGCAAATTATTTATCCGGCCACATAATCTCGGTTGCAAAATATTCATTCCGTAAGTTACAAGGGCATTGGAAATAATATACTATATTACAACTTTTTTATTCTTGTTCAATTTCTAGGTCATAATTGCGTCTGCCAGTTTGATGATTGCAGTACAACTACATGTCACCTTCATTATAGAAAAAGCTATACACGATATTGGTTCAAAAAAGGCTACGGGTGCGGACAATGTACCAATAAAACTGCTTAAGGCGGGAAATAGTTCGTTAATACAACCCATTACTAAGTTGGTAAACCACACACTTGTAACAAATGTCTTCCCAGATAAACTGAAGATCGCTCAAGTTGTGCCAGTTTTTAAGAAAAATGATCACTCGGCGAAAGAAAATTATAGACCTATCAGTATTCTACCTTGTATATCGAAAATCTATGAACGTATTATAGGTCAGCAGCTGTCCAATTACTTTGAAGACATCTTTCATCCATATCTAGGGGCTTTTCGTAAAGGTTTCAATTGTCAGTCGGTTCTATTAAGGGTATTGGAGGACTGGCGTCGAGCTCTCGATGAGAACAAGTTTTGCGCTGCAATCCTTATGGACTTATCGAAAGCTTTTGATTGCCTGCCACATGCTTTGCTTTTGAAGAAGTTGACTGCATATGGCCTTTCCGAAAATGCTGTTAGTCTGCTACGGAGTTACCTCAGTGACCGCAAGCAGAGAGTCAAACTAGGCTCAAACTTCAGCTCCTGGGAAGACATACATAAAGGAGTTCCCCAGGGGTCCATACTGGGACCCTTATTACTCAATGTTTTCATCAATGACATTTTTAACTTTCTGTCAGGGTCCAAATTGTATAATTATGCAGATGATAATACCCTATCTTTTTCACATGTAAACCTTGAGGAATTGATAAAAATTCTTCAGGAGGACAGCATTATTTTGACCAAATGGTTCGCTTATAATCAGATGGAAGCAAACCCTGAGAAATTTCAGGCCATCTGCCTTCCTCAAAAGTCCTATCCAACGCTTTTAGTGCCTAAGTCAAGTGTGATCATATCTCGGCTTCTACACGGCCAATCTTCACCAAATGTTCACCATAAATGGATCTTATTATGGTGAATTACCTCACCAAATTTGGTATTGAATAATGCATATCTTCTGCCCGAAAACGACAAATGAATAATCTTAGGCACTTTTATCACATAATCTCAGAATGATTATCTCGTTTTTCTGATTGTATCGAACCTTTTTACGACGTTTTTGGATATGTATTTAGTGTTTTAAAGCGTTCTAAACATTCACATTCAGTGTGAGACCAATTTCACCAAAAAAGTGCATATCTCAGGTCGACCCTACTTGGGATTTGAAACTCGGAATACCTAATTTTACATAAGCTACTTAAACAAGCATAACTTCATTTCTATCCATACGATTTGTCTGAAATTTGGAGAGACTCTAGCCACGTTATCTGGCTATATGTATACCAAGTGTCAGATTTTTCCAATTTTTTTTTTATGATATGACTGATACCGCACTTGCAATTGGAAATTTGTTGGATAACCGCTGTTTTCCCCAACCGTCAAACATCAATATCTTTTTTCATAGAAGAGCTAGCTTTCTGAAACTTTGTGGACTACTAGAGTATGGTAGGTTCTACTATGTGCAAAGGTTTGGTAACATATGATGCAGCAGAGGCAAATATATTAACACACAACCAAGCTTAAGCACGAATATCACAAAAGGTTTATTTCATCATTATTCCTCTTATAATTGCAGTTCTTCTCATTGAAATCGAACAATCTATATATCAGTGTGTGCGCCATTCACTGAGGAAAACGTTGATACCTAGCTTAATAAGATCAGTTCAATTATAACAAAGTTATCGGTGTTTGCGCATAAGGCTTTGGCATTTGTGTATGTGAACGCGAGTGTGTACAAATGTCGTCTACAGCGATTTATAGTTCAATTTTAACTCAATATAGACATGTTATATATCATCTTAACGCCGTTGATCTGAGGAAGAATCTGACACCATTTGTCTGGGGTTTGCTTTTCTACGAAAAAAGTTATTCAACTTGATTTCGACTTGAGCACTTTTTGAGTGTAATCATGGAAGTGATAAAACGTGTGTGATCGGATGGATAAAAGTGCCTAAGTGTTTATATTATTGGTAAATCTTCAGTAAGTATAACAAGGATTTGCAGACACCATATTGCAACAAATAGGTGATGTTATACATTGTTAGTTAGCTCAATGCATGTGCATTTGCTTGATCCCAACCAGGAAGTTATAAAGAAATTCAGGTATGAGATATAGTACATACCGTTTTCTGGATTTTGCTGGATAAAAATGCCTAAGTGTTATTATCTGGAATAAAAATTGTAATTTTGAAATCTATATAAAGCTCCGTATTCCGAACACATTATAGGCATGTTATATACTAAATTAAAGCTCGTGAAATTCCCCATCGAATGAGGTTAGTAATGAAGAATATTCTCTTAATGATAAATAGTAGCAGGACACAGAAATGTGCAATGTTAAATCAGATACACAATCTAATGGATAAAAGTGCCTAAGTGTTTATATTATTGATAAATCTTCAGTAAGTAAAACAAGGATTTACAGACACCATATTTCAACAAATAGGTGATGTTATACATTGCTAGTTAGCTCAATGCATGTGCATTTGCTTGATCCCAACCAGGAAGTTATAAAGAAATTCAGGTATGAGATATAGTACATACCGTTTTCTGGATTTTGCTGGATAAAAATGCCTAAGTGTTATTATCTGGAATAAAAATTGTAATTTTGAAATCTATATAAAGCTCCGTATTCTGAACACATTATAGGCATGTTATATACTAAATTAAAGCTCGCGAAATTCCCCATCGAATGAGGTTAGTAATGAAGAATATTCTCTTAATGATAAATAGTAGCAAGACACAGAAATGTGCAATGTTAAATCAGATACACAATCTAATGGATAAAAGTGCCTAAGTGTTTATATCAATGCTAAATCTTCAGTAATTAAGTAGGGATTGGCAAACACAATATTTCAACGAATAGGTAATATTATATATTGTTAGTTAGCTCTGTGCATGCGAGTGCTATTAAAATAATTTGCATATGAATGGCCTGCCCGGAACAGCTGCCGCGACGTATTTTCTCTCCGGCGGAAGATGAATTTGCATATGAAAGGCAATTTGCATATGAAAGGCCTAACTGGAACAATAGCTTTAATTGGGAACCGGGCGTGTCATTGATATGCTAATTAATACTTCCCGCGTGCAGGAGCGATATATAAGCGGCCGTATCCTTTCGTCTGCTATTCTTCAGGTAAACTTGGCACAGAACACACTGGATATGTCTTCTTCCATGGATGAGTTCCCCGAATTAATATTATCCCCGGCTGAGTCCAGCACAGATTCCAGCACAGAGGACCCACTACGTCATGTGGACCGTGAATTTTTGAGGAGAGAGGCAGAGAGGCTGGCAAAGGAGTATACGACAGCCTCCAGCACCGACACCGATGCAAATCCCCTCCACATTGAACCGGAACCGGCCGCAGATGACGATATAGAGGAGCGGCCCGCCACGTTCTCGGATCCTGAACCGGCCTCAGATTTGGAGGAGCGGCCCGCCACGTTCTCGGATCATGAACCGGCCTCAGATTTGGAGGAGCGGCCCGCCACGTTCTCGGATCATGAACCGGCCTCAGATTTGGAGGAGCGGCCCGCCACGTTCTCGGCTCCTGATCCGGCCTCAGATGAGGATGTTGAAGAGCAGCCCGCCATGGATTCAGACACGGTATAGTCATTCATAACATTTGATTTATTGAATTGAATTGAAGCTTTATTCACCATACACATATATACAAATAGATATGAGAAATAAATTAGTCGGATGTATTTAGAAGTGATTGTTTTTAGTTCAGTAGGGTGCAAATTAATCAAAAGAACACAGTCATTAATCCGTTCATACATGCAATTTTGGAAAAATAATGAAATTGTGTGATTGAGATTATTTATGTTTTCTTCCATTCCAGGACCCTGCTTCGTGCAATACGGGTGAGCCCTCCATTTCAAGGCAACCATCGGCAAAACGGAGGCTGGATCTTGATAGTCTGGCGGCCGAACCACCTGTGGTAAGAAAAGTATTTGAGTTGCTTTTTCCGCACCCACCACTAGTACCCTAATATTTTTTCTAATGAATCTACAGTTTATTCTTATTATTTCTATTACAGACGAAACGTAGGAAACTCAGACCCGCATCCAGAATCAAGACGGGGAAAAATCTGCCAACGACCTGTCCGTTGGACTGGTGTGCTGGGGCAACAAGGCAGCTCCCCAGGCACTTTTACCAATGCCACCCTGAAATAGAGAAGACAGAAGTGAAGCGCATAATTGCGGAGGCAAAGGAAAAGAGGCGGGAGAGAGGGCAGGTTAAGGCGACAAAATCAAAATCGAGACCCTTGAAGAGATGTCCATTTCTAGATTGCCTAACTCAAACACAACGGATGGACGTCCATCTGACAGGGGCCAAGCACGCCGTGGAGCCCAAATCCGAAAGATTTTATCAACTGATGGATTTGGCTCCGGTAGTGCAGCAACAGGAAGAGTCTCCTGTTCAATACGAAGTTCTGGAGATGTATCGGAGATACTTAATGGGCCGAGACAGTGGCCTCCAGAGGAAGTCGACTGGCGTGAAGGCCACTATGAGCGGAATAAAGGTCTTCCTCAGACCGATATTCGATGAACAAGAGGAGGAATACAACTGGGCCAAATTTGATTGCCTCAGCAACATCGGCAAGGAGCATGGGATGCTTGACCAGCTCGTTGAGAGTGGAAGGTTCGTATTTTCCTGTGTTGCTTTTTTGGAATTTGAGAAAACTTATAACAGCTTCAACCCTGAAATTCTATTTTTATTTTCAGATACAAGATCAGGACGCTCTCCGTGTATCTGTCCTCTTTCCAGGGGTTCATCACTTGGTTAGAAATTGCGGACGGCACAGCTCACCTGGTCACCCCAGCAGCGGCAGGAAGGCTGAGTAAGAAAGTAGCGATGTGGGCAAAATCCCTCAAAGGCCCCAGTCTGAGAGAAAAGGTGGCAGCGGAAGGAAGTGAGGTAGATATGGTGGAGCCTTGGATCGTCGTCCGGTATCAAAATTCAAAGATCGTCCGAAAAGTTGTCAAATTTCTGGGTCTCACGAAAGAGCAGATTATGAAACGACGCAATCGTTTGAAGAGGATGATCGGAGCCAGGAACGTGCTCATGTGCCTGATTCTCCTGGACCAAGCCAAGAGGTCCGGGGATATAAGAAACATGAGGGTCTCTAGCATAATGGAGGAAGACGCTAAGTGCCAGGCTGCGGCTTCCAGTGGGAAAGAGTTCCCACAGAACCATGTCATCCGCGTAAGTACTCGATATTCCTTATTAAAGCGCACAAGCGTACTGCAACATATATCTTTTTATTGACTGATAATAAAATATATATTGTTTTAACTGCAGATAGACGATCACAAGACAGCTTCCTCCGGAAAGCCATCAAACGTCAACCTGAACGGCCACTTGTGGGGTTTGATGAAGTCGTATGTGGATGTTGTACGGCCACTCCTACAGAAGCCAAATACCAAGCTCTCCACGGGCGTCTTCAGGACTAAAAATGGTCGTCATATGACACCGGAAACCTTGACCAAGGCGGTTAAGAAGGGTTGGGACAAATATTGGAGTTCCCAACCCGAAAATGTTCCAGACTTAACCGCCGGCTTGTTCAGGAAGTCTGCTGTGACAATTGTGAGTATATATAAATAGTTAATAGTTATGAAGTCTGTTGATACATTTACGTTTGCATAGAGATCTCGATGACTGTGCATTAACAATATTTTTTTTATGACAGATATTGGATGAAAATGTCTCTCCTGGAAAGAAAGAGGCACTGTCTGTACACATGGCCCATAATTTAAAGACACAGGCCGCCTATTACGACAAGAGAAAGGGGACCAAGCAGACTATCGCTAGTACAGATATGCTCCGGACTGTTGTACAGGTGTTGTGCTTTTTGTGTAGTTCTCAGGATTCCATTTGTTTTGTAACATTTAATAAGGCATGATATTTTCCAAATATTAGAACGCCTCTGAAAGCACAATCTTTATTTATCTCTTGCATATTATTGCAGAGACGAGGAAAACAGGACACACCAGCGTCCACAGCGGCTAAGGGATCCAGTAGCTCGGACAGCTATGACGAGGCTGAGGATGTAATTGTGAGTTTAATACTTTGATATTTTTTCCTTTCACTCTTGCATGTATTGAAACTGTTTTCATATAATGGATACCTATTTCGATCTTATGCAG
>JAVTVY010033816.1:0-14041 GCA_036873755.1 Hanleya hanleyi | reverse complement strand
GGACGTTTTCGGGTCGAAGTGGACTATCCGTTGTCCGAATGGGTCGTGTGAGGCGACAATGTGTAGCACTCGCGGTGGAGCGTCAAACTGGTTGGGTTTGTGGTGGAAGTAAGGCTATGGCGCGCATGCGCAGACAGGGAATTATAGGAAAAGGGTATTGAAATGGACGTTTTTGGACAGAGATGGATCAATATTGGAACGAATGGGTCGTGTGAGGTGTGAGTTTGAAGTACTCGCGGGGAGCATCCAACTGGACTGGTGTGTCGTGAAAGTAAGGCTATTACGCGCATGCTCAGCTGTGAAGTAGTACGGGCATTTAAGCGGGTAGAGGTGCACCATCCTTGCTCCTAATTGGTCACTGTTTGTACCGTGTTGGGGAAGGCTAATGTGACATCATCAGTCCACTTGGCCAGTAGTAGAAAAAGCAGAAACCCAGTATATTTGCCGTATGACAATGTGGAGAGTTTTGTATTAACGCTTTAACGCCTATCTTAACACCTCAATGCCCCATGGTAACATCTTAACGCACTATCGTAAAGCCATAACGCATTGTCAACCGTCCAATCACACATACACAGGCATTGGTCATTGGTCCTGGAGGAGAGTGACGTCTCACCGGAAGTGCCGTCATCACCGGAAGTGGCGTCGTCGCCCAGATGTTCGCTCACTGGGCGGTAGTCCCGTATTCCTTTCCAAATGACGTCAACAAGGGAAGTGATGCCATGGCACTGAGGTACTGATTGATTGCACGCGCCTGGTGGTACATTCTGTACCCTATAGCCCGTAGGGGCACAGGGTATATCAGGATGCGGGAGAGCTTTCTGGCGCGTGTGCAGGCGTGCGATGGCGTCCCTTCTGGCGATGGCGTTACTTCCAGCGATGACGCCACTTCCCGTGATGGCGTCATTTGGAAGGAGATACGGGACTACCGTCCAGTAAGCGGGCATACGGGCGATGACGCCACTTTCGGTGATGACGTCACTTTCATCAAGGGTCAATGGTCAAAACATGTGTGTGTGATTGGACCGTTGACAATGCGTTAAGGCGTTACGATGTTGCATTAAGGCGTTACGATAGAGCGTTAACGCGTTAATATAGGGCGATAAGGCGTTAATAAGTGGCGATTCCATGGAATATCTAGACCTACCAGAGCGTCCAGGCTATTTCACCAGGGCGCTGAAGCGTTAAGCTAGGCGTTGGTGGGCGTTACTGTGTTATGTCCATAAAAGAATACGGATCGCAAAGACGTGCAGAGTGGACGTTCAAATGCTTAGGGATACGTCTAGCGGATAAGAGCGAACATGGCCGGAGGTTGACGCAACACCAAATGGTGGCTTCTGACTGAACAAGAGCAACCAAGAATGTAACGAACAAGAACGGATATGACAGATACAACATCAAATGACGGTTTCTGATTGGACAATAGCATACCTGAATTGTAAACATACCCAACCCGGCTCCCCCAGCGTGTGTACGATGTGATGGAGGAAAAATAAACTACAAAAAATCTTGTGAACGTGTTGATCTGTCTTTCTCTCAACTGCCTGCATCATGGCGGTAAAACATTACGGGATTAGGTAGAGAAGACGTTAGGGCGTCAGTATCATCACCACCACCACTACACCACCACTACAACCTCGACCACAAACATTCCCCTCCACCACCACAACCTCCACACACACATACACACACACACACATTACCACACACACACACATCCACCAGCATTACCACCACCACATACCACCACCACACACACCATCATCACCACACACACACACAGAAACACCCACCACCACCACCACAAACCACCGCTCACTCGCTCTCTCATCCAGGCACCCACACAGACACAGGTGACTCTACAAGATGGCCAGATCGAACAAGGCCCCTTCTCTCCAAAACGCTCTCCTCTGCACCTCCTATACTCTCCTTTATCTACTACTCCAGAGGCGCATACCACTCCTAGTCTGACTCTGCTGCGCAAGAAAATATTATAGATGCAACACCAAATGACAGCTTCTGATTGAACAAGAGCATACTTGAATTGTAAACATACCCAAAGCAGCTTCCCTAGTGTGGGTATTATGTGACATTGGAAACAATTATACGAAAACTAGTGAACGTGTTGATCTTTCTTTCTCTCATTTGTCTTCATCATGGCGTCAAGGCGTTGGGATGAGCGTTAAGGCGTTAAGCTAGTGTGTATAGGCGTTAAAGCGTTACTGTAAAACTCTCCACAAGGTCAAGGTCAAGTATACTGGGTTTCTGCTTTCTCTCCTACTAAGGGTCAACTGGACTTTAAATACGCTTTTTCTACTACTGATGCCGTCACATTAGTCTTTCCTTCTCCGTTAAAACAATTGTCCATTAAGAGCAAGAGGATGCAACTCCATCCCGAAACTCCCCCCTTAAATGCCCGTACCACTTCAAAGCTGCGAACGCGCGTAATAGCTCTACTTTCACGACACACCTTTCCAGTCGGATGCTCAAACGGGTGCTTCAAACTGATACCCCACACGACCCATTCGGACCAATATTGGTCCACCTCTACCCCAAAACGTCCATTCCAATGCCCTTTTCTCACAATTCCCTGTCTGTGCATGCGCGCCATAACCTTAGTTTCACCACACACCCATCCAGTCTGACACCTCACACGATCCATTCGGAACAAAGATAGTCCACCTCGACCCCAAAACGTCCACCCCAGATCTGCCTCTTCACTGCGCATGCGCACGATAACTATTCACCCAGTGGCCACGAGACTTCTACTTTCGTCGTCTAGAGTGTGAGACAGAGAAAACAAGTACCCACACTCCAGGGTAAAATCCACAGGAAAACAATAACCACTCTAATACTCCTACCCCAAACATGCATTCCCGGAGATGTCAAGTGACTGAAGGGAATCTGGAGGCCCATTAATCAAGGAGCGTGATCTTTGACCCCGACGTGACCTCTCCGGACATGCTCGCAAATTTTAACATTGGAGTAACTAAAGGGCAAATTCGTATCTATTCATTGGCAGGAATTTATGTTCGAATCAGAGGAGATAACCAGGAGATAACCGTCAGTTTTCTTCCTTGGGTACAGATGGCAGAACGATCGTTGTCATACGGTGATTTCCAAAATGCAAGAGTCGTAATTTTAAGTTTTGAAATTACGGAACCACATTGATACCGCCTGACACGAAAAGCTCGAATCTGGGATCGCACTGATCATAGACTCATATGCATTACACCATACAGCACATACAGGTTATGGTGCTACACCCCATACCGCAAATGTCCATGAGTGGGTTGCCCACTACGCCTAACATTGAAGTGACTGGGGCTGTATTTTGGGGCAGATAACTCCTGCTTGTTTTATTAAATATACACACACGTCGAACTTTGATCCGGATGTGACTTTGAGCCGGAAGTGACCTCGCACCAGAAGAGACCTTTGACCCGGATGTGACGTCATCTGTGACCTCATCGCCACATGACGTCATCAGCCTCACGCCTCGACCTCAATTTTCATAATGAAATTCTATCTCTTCCTACTACTTCCATATGTACTCAACTGCTGCAAGTTAACATATGTACTGATTGATTGCACATTCACAAAGGTATTCACTGGTTATCGGTTTACATATGTATCACTGGTTGTAGGTTTATATATGTGCTCACTAATTCTAGGTTAACATATCTACTCACTGATTCTATGTTTGCTTGTGTACTCACTTGTAAATTTACGTGTGTACACATTCATAGGATTACATATGTACTCTACAATAGGTTTACATGTGGGAAGGGAGGGAATTTGGCTTAATGTCACACTCAAGTTTGTTTCACTCATATGGTGACAGTCAGTTTGGTTGGTGGAGGAAGCCGAGTACCCGGAGAGAACCACCGCCCTTCGGCAAGTAACTGACAAACTTTCACACATGGACCAGCTGGGCTCGAACCCGTGCCGGTTCAGCGGTGTGAGGCTAGCGGTCACCAGCGAAGCGCCTTAGACCACTCGGCCGGTTTACATGTGTACTCAAATGTAAGTTTACATATCTACTCAATAGCTACAAAACACTGACCCTGGTAATGGGAGGAATTATGCAGATTAAATAATAGTATTTTGATTAGATTCTAATATTTCAAATATACATCGTCTCAGCTAGTCATCTTAGCAAGTAAATGTTGAAAACACGTAAAGAGAGCAAAATTACAAAATCAACAACCCATATGGCGATACAAGTTGCCATGTGGGTGAATTGACATGCAGATGGTTAATTATATAGTTTCATGCCAAAAATCGATATGCAGATATTTGGTTGTATCCTGGTGCCATCTAGATTACTTGTTACCAGTTGACATGTTATTAGAAAGCTTGTTGTTGTCGCATGCTGATTTTGGAGCTTATTAACCTACTATTTCCTGTGCAAGTGACAGCTTAATTGTTATCGGTTGACATGCCAAGATTATAATAGATAGCTTACATGTTAGTAACTGAAGATATTTATTGCCAGTGCATAACTTTCTGTAAAATGGAATAAAAATATTACACAAAACTTTTTGTAGTTAACCTAGTTGTCCTAGATGACTTAGCTTAAGTGGTATCAACTGGCATGCAATACACTTTGTTAGAGCTGGCATGCGTGTGACTTGAACTAGCATGCTGATCATTAGATAACTTGTTACCAGATCACTCATGAGAGATGCCGTATGAGAAGTACATACAATATCTGCATAATTGCCAGGCGTATCCAGCCACTTGCGAACATTCGGTCCATAGGTGGAGCCACTGAGGATAGCGCAAAAAATCTCTACCATCATCGCCAAGCCGTAGCCTTTATATCCTCCTGTCCACAACAACAAACGAATTCTGTAACATTTGGCGATACACTAAAAATATCAAATTGTTGGTAACATTATTATATTCAATAGGCTAACAGTGGTCTCTGATATTCTTCTTACTATAATGCGGTACAAGATCATTTTCTAGACAGAATGACCCTACGACGAACTCCATGACTATATATAATCCCATTAGGGGTACGGTACTTTCGGATAGTTTGATAGGTTTAACCCTATATTTCCTGGGCTTTTTGGAACATGCCCAGGCCTACAGGGGGTGCCCCGCCCTTAAATATTTTTCTTACTCCTTGAGCTAGGGGGCTGAAACTCACCAGACTATACCCTTGGTGTAAGCTCTACCAGAAAATGTAAAAACTCCAAGATGGCAGCTTAGATACATTTTTTGGTCGATTTTTCGGTCAGATTTTTTCGATTTTTGTAATTTATGTGTTTTTTTTAAAAAAACGCTTAATAAATTACTATATAATAGTCTGATGTGAAATAAAATAGGTTTTGCCCAATTTCCCTCGAATAAAACCAGTAATTTTGAAGAGAAATGACAAAAAACATTACTTTTCTGATACCCCACATGGGCGCGATCTTGAATTTACCCATGATCCTCTACCCGGAGGTTTATGCAAATAGGCTCAGCGTGACCCTTAATGCCTCCTTCCCCCCCCCCCATCCAGGCCAGATAGGGTTAACATATCAGTCAGCTCCACGCCTGCTAAAGGTAAGAGACCACCACCTGTCAACACGGGATGAGGATCCAGGGTTTCCTGTCAAATACAAGAGTAGTATACAAAGAGCAAAATGAGGTCGATTGACCTCAGAAATTAGCATGTTTTGTGGAGGTCACGTGGAGGTAGCCAATCAGAAGCGCGTATTGTGTCACATGGGGTGTGAGTGAATGCAAGTGTGGTGGATGGGTGGTGGGTTTAAGATGGCGGCTGTGGTGGATGGGTGGTGGGTTTAAGATGGCGGCCGGTGTGGGAGTGCAAGTGTGGTGGATGGGTGGTGGGTTTAAGATGGCGGCCGGTGTGAGTGAGTGCAAGTGTGGTGGATGGGTGGTGGGTTTAAGATGGCGGCTGTGGTGGATGGGTGGTGGGTTTAAGATGGCGGCCGGTGTGAGTGAGTGCAAGTGTGGTGGATGGGTGGTGGGTTTAAGATGGCGGCCGGTGTGAGTGAGTGCAAGATGTGAAAGATGTATTCATCCGCGGTCATGTCTGGCGGTGATTCGGTCGCGGGAAAAACCTTCCGCGTAGAAAAAGTATTCCCTAGATAAAATGGTGCGATGGGGTCGAGTGAGGTATCCAAGTGAAGCTTAGGGGAGGGGGTGGGGTTGAACTATACCGTTTAGGTGTATTGAGCTGCTCTATCTAATTTTTATCTATTTTTACATCTTTTCCAGCTGTCAACTGTTATGGTTAGGCCACAATGTTGCCATTTTCCCCCCTCCCTACATTTAGCGTTCATAAAACATTCAAGCTAGCCTGGTGATAATAAAATTTAAAGATCACATGTCCAACACATACTCACATAATGAAAGCAAGAATCGAACTTGCGACCCCTCGAGATGAAGGATACCCGTCCAGGTTTCATTTTTTTTGAGGTGTACTGAAATGCTCTCTCTAATTTATGCCACGGTATCTATTTTTTACATCTAGGTTGAAGATTTATATCGACACTGCTACACACTTTTCGAGATGTGTTTTCACTTTCGATGAAAGCACAAAACAGTCTAAAATGAGTCTAAAAAATTCACCTACGCTAATATTTTCTAGTGTTTTGTAGAATATAGATTCGCGTTCATTTCTATTTCGTCAAGAAAAAATGTTTTGTAGAATATAGATTCGCGTTCATTTCTATTTCGTCAAGAAAAAATGTTTTGTAGAATATAGATTCGCGTTCATTTCTATTTCGTCAAGAAAAAAATTTCATCTCGAAAATTGGCAGATTGAAATGTTCTCTCTCTCTCTCTCTCTCTCTCATTTTATGCCACGGTATCTATTTTTACAGCTGTCAACTGTTATGGTTTGGTCACAATGTTGCCATTTTCTCCCCTATATTTAGCGTCCACAAAAAGAACAGTATATTACAGCAATTATGTTCAAGAAAACACCCCGCTAGAAAATTGTCTTCAAATTGTCTGTTGTTGTGGGAGTATAAAAAAATCCTGGTCAACAGGGCGCGTATATTTCGTGCGACGCTATGTTGCCAATGCATTGAAATTTGAATAGGTTGTCTGCATGGGTTTCAACGCAAGTATAGTACTAAAGTCTAGCTTACCTGATAAAAGAGTTTAGTCCAGATGTATACCTATATTCCATACTCTCGGGCGTTTGATGCATATCTGGGGGCTGTTTTTTTCCTAGGTGGGTATAACACACCATGAAGCCTTCATCACGACGCATTCGTATCCTAAAAAAATATGGGTATCACCACGAATCTCATTCCATATATATTTTTTCGAAATTCACAGATATTTCCATCGGTAAATCCGGTGTTCAGTATACCACATGGATGAAATGAACGCACTAAACTATGAAGCTAATCATTTTGGTCAGCGGCACACACATGCTCCTGGTTTGGTGTCTACATCCCAGCGGTTTTCTGTTTCTTGGCTTGTCACGGATTTTTTCGAAATTCACAGATATTTCCATCGGTATAAATTCGGTCTTCAGTTTACCACATGAATGAAATGGAAACACTAAACTATCAAGCTAATGATTTCGGCCAACGGCACACACACACATGTTTCCTGGCTCTGCCTGGTGTTATGGTGTCGACACTCCAGCGGTTTTCTGTTTCTGGGGTGTGACGGTAGATCAATTTCTCCCTCCCATACACCCACGTGGGGTGGGTGTGGTAAAACAGAGGGTGTTCAGCCAATGAACTATAAGAAAAAGATATGTGTGTGCATATTAATAAACCACGTTGGCTGTATAGGTCGTAGAAAATGAGCGCCTAAAAAATGGACACATTTCATTACACTGTTGCGAATTGTTGCGAGTGCACGTGTGACTCAGTGCGTTTTCATCACATCCAGCTTTCACAGAATAGAATATCGGCAGTTGTTTCCGCCCATGCGATGAGAAAATAGGCCTGATTTCGCACGTAGTTTTCGTGCACACGTCTCGCACAAGTTCTCGCAATAAGGCCTGTACGAAAATTTGAGAGCGGCCAACATGAGTTTGTGTGTGTGATAGAAGTATAGCTTACGTTTATTTCGCCTACATCCATTGAAATTCACACCGACATTATCGGTTTTGGCCAAGACACGGCCTCGGTGGAAACTGCGTTGTTGATATTTCGGTCATGACGTCATCATTTGTTCAAATTTACCGGGAACCCCCTGTGGGGGGCCTAATCGTGTATTTGCGCCTAATCGTGTCAGCGCCAAATCGTGTAACAAAATTGCGCCTAAAAACGTGTTGCGCCTAATCGTGTAGGAAATTTGCGGTTAACGGTGGAACTGCGCCTAATCGTGTACCAAATTTGCGCTTAATTGTGGAACTGCGCCTAATCGTGTACGGAATTTGCGCCTATTTGTGTAAATGCGCCTAATCGTGTAAGGAGGCTGCGTCTAATCATGTAACTGCTCCTAATCATTTTAACGATCTTGCGCCTAATTTTTCGTTGCGCCTAATCGTGTAGAAAAATGCTCCTAATTGTGGAACTGCGCCTAATCGTGTAGGAGATTTGCTCCTAATTGTGGAAATGCGCTTATTCGTGTGAGAAATATGCTCCTAATTGTGGAACTGCGCCTAATCGTGGAAATCATTTTGCGCCTAATTGTGGAACTGCGCCTAATCGTGTAGAAAATTTGCGTCTAACTGTGGAAATGCGCCTAATTGTGTATAGAGGCTACGCCTAAACGTGCACAACGTGAAGACATAAGTAGTACGTAAAGGACGAATATAGTCAACTTGACCTTTCGTCATTTTTGGGGAGGTCACGGGGAGGTCACGTGATCAAGAGGTTAAGGTCACTATAGTTCCGGGACTTCCGGTCGCGTGACCTTTGGGGCATGTATTCCTCCGCGGTGATGCGGTCTGGCGGCGATGCGGTCGCGGGGGAAAAGCCTCGGCGGACAGAATGTAGTCCCAAATACGCGGGAGCCGGGGGAAATTCTCCGGCAATCTTCGCCAATCTTTGGGACATTTTGGGGGCGAGAGGAGCCCTAGTCAACCGATTGGGTCGAGTGAGGTGTCAAATTGGAGCGCTCGTCCAGGGCGATCAAGTCATTGATGGGTGCATGTAAATTGAGGATTTGTCCCAAAAATATGAAAAGCGGAACACGGACTTTATCCCTAAAATAGGGGAAGTGTTGTTGTCCGGAATTCTAATCCTGGGAAAAACATTGTAATTATCGGTGACCTGAACGATGATCTTCTGAGTGCTTCCAAGTTTCACCTACGTGGCATAATAACTTCCTTAGGACTTAATCAACTAATAACTGAACCAACTCGACCCGTTTCAAATTCTCTTTTAGACCCAATCATTTGTAATATGGCTCAACTCGTCTGTGATAGCGGCGTTCTTGTACCTTTTTGTAGCGACCATTCTCCAGTTTTTATCCTCATAAAATCATGTATCCCGAAAAGGCCTAGCTTCAGACGTTTGATCTGAAATTACGAAAAAGCCGACTGGGACATATTTAGACAACATCTTGTAAACGCCGAATGGGAAGTCCTGTCAGATGATAATAACGTGGATATTTGGTGTGACTGTATTACATCAGTTATTATGAGAGCAGCTAGAGAATCTATCCCCAACAAATACATTTGCATTCATCCAGGCGATAAATCATGGATGACACACAAAATAAAACATGATATGAGAATCAGAGTTAAATTTGTTAAGCATTCTAGAATTACCAATTCTGCAAATGATATTGAACGTTTTAAAAAACAGAGAAATTTGGTAAATGCTCTCGTTTGCTCTACTAAAAAGGAATTTAAAACCAAAACAGCACAGAAAATTGAGACTGGTCGAGTTGGTTCTAAACAGTGGTGGAAACTCAGCAAATCATTCCTGAAAGATTCGAACAACAATTTGAATGACGTTCCACATCTTAAGAAAGTGGACGGCTCTTTTGCATACGAATGCAGTGAGAAAGCCGAAATTTTAAACGGTTTCTTTGCTAATATTACCAGAATTGATGATTCCAACACTCCGTTGCCACCTATATCAATCTACACGGAAAATACCTTAGATATGTTTACTGTAGATACTACAGACGTCGACAACATTATTTCTAATTTAGATACGTCCAAAGCGCTTGGTCCAGACCAAGTCCGAAATGTTTGTCCGAAGGTAAAAACGTTCTCTCTCCAATTCTTGCTCGTTTATTTAATCACTCATTGAAAACATCGACTTATCCGACAGAATGGAAAGTTGCTAATGTGACACCATTGTATAAATACGAAGCTGCGCATCTGAAAACCCCTCGGCTCTGGGTACATTCATAATGTATTCAATTCGAACCAAGATGTCAGGAACACCAAGCAGTCAAGTCACAAATATACAGATTATCAAAAAATTTGCAATTAGAAATGACCCCTAAGGTTTCCGTCCAATCAGAGAAACCGGTATTCATTACATAAGTTTCTTGATGCATCAATGATATATACCGAAATTTACATCGAGCATTTGAACAGTATCAGGGATAGAGATCATTAATGATTTCGCATAAATTAAAGATGGCCGCCCATTCTTCCCGCCACTCAGAGGAACTTTTGTGGTTATTCATTCAAAGTCTCTTGATATATTGATGTTTTATACCAAGTTTCGTATAGAACACTGAAATGGTATCAGAGATATACATCATTAAAGATTTTGCATAAATTAAAGATGGCCACCAAGGTTTCTGCCCAATCAGAGAAACCAGAACTGTCATTTGTCATAAGTCTCTTGATGCATCGATGATATACCAAGTTTCGTATAGAACACTGAAATGGTATCAGAGATATACATCATTAAAGATTTTGCATAAATTAAAGATGGCCACCAAGGGTTCCGCTCAATCAGAGAAACCAGAACTGTCATTTGTTGTAAGTCTCTCGATGCATCGATGATATATATCAAATTTTACATCAAGCACTTGAACGGTATCAGAGAACGACATCATTAATGATTTTGCATAAATTAAAGATGGCCGCCCATCCTTTTCCCCACCCAGAGGAACTGATGTGGTTATTCATTGCAAGTCTCTTGATACATCGATGCTGTATACCAAGTTTGGTATAGAACACTTAAATGGTATCCGAGATATATATCATTAAAGTTTTTGCATAAATTAAAGATGGCCGCCAAGATTTTCGGTCAATCAGGTCCCGATTCAAAGTATCTGGATGTATCGATGATGTATACCAACTTTCATATAAAACAACTGAATGGTAACAGAGATATGTATCATTATCGATTTCGCATAAATTAAAGATGGCTTCCAGGATCTCCAGCCAATCAGAACAGCCGGTTTGGTAATTCTTTTAAAGTTGCTTGATGTATCGATGATGTATACCAACTTTCGTATTGAACAGTTGAATGGTTTCCGAGATATGGATCATTACCCATTTTGCATAAAATTAAAGATGGCCGCCAAGGTTTCCATCCAATCTGGTCCCAATTCAATAAGCTTCTGGTCCTTGACTAGGTAAATAAGCATACCAAATTTGGAATTCTTTAGTGGAACCGTTTTCCGGCTATCTCGCTCACGTACGGACGTACGGACGTACGGACGTACAAGACGACGACAATACCCCATGGCCAAAATTGGCCGAGGGGTAAAAAGGTGAACGAAATCTTGTCTGTAACTACCGTCCCAAATCACTATTAAATTGTCTGAGTAAAGTCATGAAGAGGGTCGTGTTCAAGTACATTTTATAATTACATACGGTACGACATAACACCGAGCCAATCTGGTTTTCTCCCGTCGCAATCCACTGTAACACAGTTACTTGATATTTACTTTGACTTGACAAAGGCACTTGACGAACAGAAAGAAGTACTCTTTCTATTCTTTGACATATCAAAGGCCTTTGCTAGAGTGTGGCATAACGGCTTACTTAACAAACTACAACAATTCGGTATTACTGGAAGCCTTTTGCTATGGTTCAAAAGCTATTTATAAAATCGTTGTCAGCGGGTGGTGAACCAGGGAAAAGAATCCACTGTGTTATGTTTAGAAGCAGGTGTGCCACAAGGCTCTGTTTTTGGTCCGCTTCTGTTCGTATTATTTATAAACGATTTACCTGCTAATGTCATTAACAGCATACGTCTTTTTGCTGATGACACTTGTTTGTACATCATATCTGATAATCTGTTTAACCAACTGCCATCCATCAATCACGATATAGACATTGTTTCTGACTGGGCGCAGACATGGTTGGTCGATTTTAATGCCGCGAAAACAGTTTCTCTTCTCGCTTCTTTGAGACATATATCCATTCATCTTTTCCAATAATATTTCAAAATTCAACTCTTCAACCGTCACGTAGTCATAAGCATCTCGGTCTGATCCTTAACACTAAGGCTAACTGGAACGACCACGTGGAAGATGGTAAATGCCTTGAAATTATGTATAAGTGTTTTATTAGACCAAGTCTAGAATATGCAGACGTCGTCTGGGATAATATTCCACAATCTTATGTGATAAGACTTGAAAATATTCAAAAAGACACACTCAGAGCGATAACTGGCGTCACATGCAGTGTTAGTTCAGAAACCTTATATTTGGAAGCTGGATTTGAAACGCTGTCTCGCAGACGACAAGTCCATAGACTTATTATGTTATATAACATTATTAATGGTATGGCACCTTCCTCTTTGTACGCTCATCTCTCAGCTCGCATTGGGGAACGCAATCCATACAACATCAGAAACGCATCACAGTTAACCCCCTACAGATGTCGCACGGAACTATTCCGAAATTCATTTTATCCAGCAACATTACGCGAGTGGAATTTACTATCTTACACAGTCAAAAACTGTCCTACTCTGCCAATTTTTAAACGCCAGCTGCAGAACATGACACAAGTCTCCATCCCACCGTCTTAGCACTATTTATGTACACGTAAAGGAAATATAATATTGTGTCGCCTCCGCAATGGTTGCAGTAATCTTAACAGACACCTGTTCAATAATTTCCTGAGAAATACAACAACTTGCAATTGCGGATATTTTGACGAAACAGTCGATCACTTTTTCTTTCACTGTCCTCAATTTGTCGATCAAAGAACCATATTGGTAAATACACTTAATAATATATATAGTTCTCTAATAGTTCCTCCTGCTTCAGTGCTATTATACGGTGATCCAGAAAAAGTCAAACACACTAACAACACCATTCAAGTATGTTTGGGAAATTCATAGCGGATTCGAAACGTTTTACTTAAGTATTGAACTTTAAAATTGCTATTTCGACACTTGATGCCAGCAACCATGTACTCAGCAAGCTGATCGTGTTCATTCATCTCTTCAGCACACAGGGTCTCAAACAAATCACAATGTTTACTCTCTGTCATGAGCTTCAAATGCATTTTGTATATTCCTTCGCCGCCTAATTTGTTATAAGTATTTATATTTATTTTCGAGGTTCAATTGATATATTGTACTTTTTTATTGGGGCGACGTATTGATAAGCTTTGCTTACTTCGCTCCCCCATGTCTCGAAATAAACTACTTAAACCAAAATAGGGGAAAACTCCTATCAACAAGGTCCAAAAGAGCTAATATCGGTCTCCGGCTTATCGAGCCTGCCCATCAAGTCATGGGTGGGTGTATGTAAAAAGAGGACTTGTCTCCGAAAATATAAAATGCGGAACACGGACTTTAGCTCACCGCATTTCGATGAATTAGTGTCAATTTCATGGACTATCTAGAACATGTCCAACTTCGAGTAGTAAGGGACGACAACTCTGTCTGGCGCGGATCGACTCCACTGCTCAACATGGCCTGGGAAATTTAACCTGGATTAGATAGGACCGTGCTTTTCTAAGCTGAAAATCGAGCATTTCTGTTAGGGTGACAACATTTGCCAGCATATTAAGTTAATTTCGAATAGTATATCCATACGATGTGCTATTTTATTTTCCCATGGTAAATGTTTTACTTGCTTCCAATTTGATTTAAAAATGAGGGTTCAATTTGCATTTTCAACCTATACCTTAACACAGGTTTTCACGAAAAGCCGAAAGTAGCTCACTTTTAAA